>CABFWB010006480.1:6522-25708 GCA_902151455.1 Timema bartmani
GTAGCCATTTTGTTTGGAATATTTATTAATGTTTATAAATGAAATTTAATCAAAATCGTTAGAGCCGATTTTGAGAAAATCGACTTTTTCTCTTTTTGCCCTTCAGTAAACTACCCTTAATTTTAGGGGTAGATATCCAATTCCAAAAACCTCTCTGGGCAACCCTATGAAAATCCTAGATATCAAGTTTCAGCTCAATCGGTAAAATAGTTTAGGCTCTAGTTGGAGGTACAGACAGACAGACAGACAGACAGACAGACGGAAATTCAAAAACCACTTTTTCGGATTGAGGAAGTCATGAAACGTCAAAATTCATCAAAATCTCGAGTTCGATTTTTTGACGATCACCATACTTTCTCTACCTGTAAGATAGAGAGAAAGTAAAAATATATAAATTAGAAAGAGACTATAAAACACTAGTATCAAAATAAAACTAATTTATTTTGTAAACATCGTAAGAACTCAACAGCCTTGACAGTTTGAATGACGTCATCAAATGCCTGGTTCACCATCATGATCTAAGAAAATCACACCACATTTTAGAAGCTTTCATTTGAAAAGAATTTTTTAAGTGAACCATAGACTAATAGATGCCACTTCCACAAAAAAAAAATCCAAACGGTTATTTTCATAAGTTCGTGTATCAATAATATAAAAACTGTTAATAATTTGAAAAAAATTGGTTTGTTTGTTAGTTAGTTTGTGTGAATATTCTTTCTGACTGCCAAAAATAACAACAAATCAACATGTGGTCTAGCAGGTCATGGTAACTTGTCCTAGCTCTCAGATAGGCCTACCGCCTCTTCTACTGTGGACGCCCTGTATATGATGAATGATTACCGTCTAAATAGATCAGTAATTTTTGGCTAATGATGCACAGCAATTTTTCAACATCTTAATATATATAATTGAAAGTTAATATTTATCTGGCAATCTGTTTGCACCCTTACACCACGTGACTTCCATAAATAAAAGCTAAATAGAAAGACATTCGTATGAAGCTTCTCACGATCAGCAATGAACCTCAATATTTTCAATTGGATCTTTTGACCCATGAACATCGAGAACACAGCGTTCTTCTTATATACTTTTCTCGACGATACTAGCTTGATTTTTAAGACGATAGCTAGGAATACAAACACGTTGCAGAAATGTATAATAATGTTTCAATTCCTTTTTCAAGATATTGAGAAATGATTTAATAAAAAGTAAAATAAATTGTACTGTGCAGCGCCCAAACTTTCTCCCACTTTTGTCATAAAAGCCTGACGAGGATGGGGAGATCAAGGTTCTAATCTTGGTTGGGTGAACTGGGGTGATTTTCCACTCTCCCTCTACTCAAATGTGGGTTCACTTCCTCTAATTAAACCTTACCAATTCCTAACCCATTAACGTAACTAATACTTAAGCGTATAACCCGAACGGGTAGTTAGACGTGGTGCTAAATCAATTAATTAAGGAATATGTTTAGTGGTATCTAAAGTGTGTAAGAATAATTTATATTAGACTAGTCAATAGCCCGTGCTTTGCGCGAGTTTCGTATCTTTTGATATTTTAAAATTATACTAAAATTCCCCCTTTCCCATTTCACCTTCTTAGGGATTGAGTTTTTTTTTTAAATCCAAAAATATGTCTGAATTATTACCTAAAAAACTTGTATTGGATGGAAGAAACAGAAAAGGCAAACCCTCCCGCTTCATCCCCTTAAAGATTAAATTTAAAAAAACAATTCTGTTCCTTTACCTAAAAATAACATCCCAGACAGGTTTCATCTTCCCAGCTCAAGTGGTTTGGAAAATCCAGAAAAATCACACCCAACCCGC
Organism: Timema bartmani; assembly: GCA_902151455.1. NCBI lineage: Eukaryota > Metazoa > Arthropoda > Insecta > Phasmatodea > Timematidae > Timema > Timema bartmani. The sequence goes on from CABFWB010006480.1 coordinate 8,346, forward strand.
TTTACCTCCTTAAAGGTTGAATTTCAAATAATCCCAAAAAGCTTCTGGCCCTTTACTTAAAAATACTTTCCATGTCAAGTTTCATTTTTCCAGCTCAAGTAGTTTGGAATATAAGGTTATATTATAACTTTAAAAATGTTTCAACACCAGTGTCACTCCCTTTGGGGTTTAATTTCACAAAACCCCTGCTTATCGGGTACCTTCGACCTGAAATGAAGCTTCCTGCTTAGTTTCAATATTCCAGATCGAGTGGTTCAGAAGCTACAGTGATGAGTCATTGAGTGAGTTTGTCAGGGCTTTCTTCTTTAGATTATTATATATAAGTTTAAGAGGTGAGGGTATAATCCATACAATGTGTATATAAGCTCTCAGTTGTAAAACTAGAGAAAGCGGGGTAGCTTGGTGAATCCCAGTGTCTAGGCACGCCAATAGTCACCGTTGACAAAGTTACACGGGGTTGAGGGAGAAGAGATTATCAATTTATAGGAGCTCTACCCACATTTCCACGTGGCTGTAGAGGAAAACAATTTAAGAAAAAACACCCTCATTAGACCTGACCGGGATTCTATCCTAGTCACCGACAATACATTATACTGGGGAGTGGCGCCTAAAGACATACGACCTCTCTTATAGGTGTAAACGTTTTAATTTTTGGATTAGTATCACAGAGTGGTTCTCTAAATGGTAATTTTCATTGTGGTCTTCCATTACTTTCTCCAGACAAATACTAGTGATGCACTTGTAAACTTAAATTAATGTTAAGTTGCTAATAGCTTATAAATATGTGTGCATCCTGATTCGCTTGGAGGTAGAGTCGGGAAACCATTTTATTATCCTCAATTCACTAGACTAGGATTCGAAACCCGATTTACCCGTCATTAGCAAACCAGACTGAATTAGTTTAAATTTTATATCGCGTACCCACCGATGCTATTAAGTAAATAATTCACCCACAAATGTTCCACTCTCTGAAATTCCAGCCACACTCCATCGCTAGCGTCTATTATTAGAAAACAACTCTCGTCCCTCATCCCATTTGATCCTTTTAGACTCTTTATGAACGCCCTCTCTCTGTTCTGTAAAGTTGTCCTAGTCTTAACTCATTATTTCGTCGCAGTTGTTGAAAATAGGGCCACCACCGCAAGGCATTTAGAAGTCTGTGGTGCGGATCTGAAGGGGGGTGAGAAAAATAGATGAAGAGCTTCTTAGAAGTAGAACCAATCATTTCGAACCAAAGAAGACGCCCAAGACAGCCTGTAGGGTAAAACGGCAAAACCCTTACTTTATGAGAATAGCTGCTAAACTCTTTAATTGTATATCATTATGTTCTTCAAGTCGGTTTTATGCCTTGAGTAAAATTATCAAGCTGTTTCACTTTACTTTTTCTTTATACTTGAGAGCTTAAGTAAAGAGTTTAAACACTTAACGAGAGTGAATTATTTTTCTTTCCTTTCAAATACTTTTTATAGCTTTTATTTATTTTTGTGCTCCGCGCTCTACTTCGCGTTCGAGCTGAACCTAATGAATTCAAAAATCAGATTAATGAAATAATCATTGTTTTTCCGAACATAATGTTACCACCTACTTTACTACCTCTTAGCTACGGCCACACTAAACTAAAAGGAAGGTGGGAGGTAAGCTAAATGACAAAGAAAGCAAGACATTAGCAACAATTAAATAACAATATGAAAGTTTTATTCAAGATAACAACAGAAACAATAAATTACATGGCCTCAAAAATCCATCGGAAGTGTGTTGAAAATCATATCAATGTCATCATGTGAATGTTTCCACATCAAACGTAAATTTAAGTAAAATCGGTCTGTCTTGAAGAGACAAAAACTCGACCAAACTTCACTGTCAGCTTCACAACAGTGAATATTGACAACACAACCTTAAGTGTTTGACTATTTAAACAAATCATATGTTTATAAATATCTAGACTGATATTTATTTGAATACAAAAAAAAGCCTAGTGGGCATCTTTGAAATGGTTACCAAAGTGTCTGCTTCATCACATTGAATACAGACAGAGATGAAGTTAAATCATTTTAAATATCACACCGATGTTTATATAAACACGAGAGTTTGGCTTTCCGGCATTAAGTCAAAATCCCGCGGGACTATTAAATTTCAACACAAAAGATTACGTTAGCAAGAACTCTACCTGTTAATAAAAAATGACATACAAAATGACTAGTTAAACGACAAGTTATTTCAATTAAATAATTTGGAATATTATTTAGTCTAAATCAAACAATCAGCTAGCTTTACGTTAATTCAAACAACAATTAAATATGAAAACATTATACAAAAGAAAGTAGGAATTTACATTTACTTTGTGATCAAAACTTTGTCAATTTAAATTAAATACTTCTAACAAAACAAGTTAATAAATGTGGCAATCTATGTGACTTCAGTGATACTAGCCCCCAAGTGGCGGCAAAACAAATTAACTGTCTCATAATTAAATTCAGTTTTATATAAAAAATAATTATAAATAATTTACGCTTGTTCTGACTTTTTCCAAAAAATTACATTACATTAATTCAAAATTTAATTGGCCATGATTCAATTTTATTAAATTAACTTCGATAAAAAAAAATACATCATCATCCTGTAAATTGTCCAAGTCCAGGACAGGACTTCTCCAGACGTCGTAGAAAATGAAATTTAAGACATGACTTCTCTTGAAGGTGTAGCAATAAAATAGTCTAAGACATGACTTCTCTTGAAGGTGTAGAATGATAATAGTCCAAGACATGACTTCCCTTGAAGGTGTAGCAATAAAATAGTCTAAGACATGGCTTCTATTGAAGGTGTAGCAATAAAATAGTCCAAGACATGACTTCTCTTGAAGGTGTAGAATTATAATAGTCTAATACATGACTTCTCTTGAAGGTGTAGAATTATAATAGTCTAATACATGACTTCTCTTGAAGGTGTAGAATTATAATAGTCCAAGACATGACTTCTCTTGAAGGTGTAGAATTATAATTGTCACTGAGTTTAAGAACCGCAAGGTTTAAATAGTGTTTCTAGTCACTTAGGAAAGAAAGGGGGGAATGTTCACATTGGTCGATGGCTTTCAACGGCCATTTTTCAAACATGCAGACGATCACGCAGTCCTTGACTAGTCTAGGATTGGCCAGCTGCCTCCACACGCGCTGCATTGGTTAGAGCTCCGTTGGTTGGTGGAGGTGACGAACAGACATCACGCGATAAGTTGGTGGTTGGATTCGTCTTGCACGCAGGACACCAGGATAGTTCCATTTAGTTGATGGTCTCAGTCAGTTCCGATTTGACCTGTCCGCTTGGAACCTCGGCTGTTGGCGCACGACGGCTGGTATCTAACCTCCTCATCGACTTAGGACGCGAGGTGGCTTTCCAGTCTTGAAGGTTGTTCTAGCCAGAAGAAATACAAGTGGTAACTACATTAACATTTTGGGATTGTGGGGGAGTTTCGTTCTTGATTGAATTCGTACAGATTAAAGACAGTCTACATAGGACTACAATAGAGAAGCTTACTATTGCAGGAAGTTTATTAATATTGAGGTTTCATATGGAGTGGGTAGTATGACTCTTGAGGAAAACCTTTGCGTGACGCTAAAGATGGGGGGTAGTATGATGTAACATGTTGCAATGTTACAATAATAAACAATTTTTAAATTAAGTGAAAACTTTTCCTTACGGTGGGCGTGGAGGAAACGCGAGAAAAACTAAGTAGTTTTCTAGCAAATCATTTTTTTGGCCAAAATAAATAAAATATTTCTCCTGTAGAAACATAGTTTAATTTTCTTCTCATGGTGATATCAACAGTTCTTGAAGATCTACAAAGGTGTCCTGGAATTTAGTGACAACTCTTTCTCTTAGTTTAAAAATTTTCCCTTAAAATGCTGATATGCTCATGACAGATATTCAACAACTGTTGATATCACCATGTGAAGAAAATTAAACTATGTTTCTTCAGGAGCAATATTGAAATTGTTTTGGCCTAAAAATGTTTTGCTGTAAAAACTGCAACAATACTGACATTTTATCGCGTCCCGTACACTCCCACCCCACAAGGGGGTCACGCGGCTAAAGGCACTAAGCTCACTTTTTTCCTTGCACCCCGTCTTATTAGCCTTTCGTTCTATTCGCATAGCTACACTTATAATATAGCGATGAAGAAGATAAAATGTAGAGAAAGTTTACTCACATTTGCGTAGATGGAGAGTGGATAACTATTTAGAAACAACCACCCTCACTACACCCGGAAGGGGTACGAGCTCCATCCTCTATTCACCAACAAACTATACAAGATTAATGTGACGCTTTAGCCCACGTGTCCCTCAATGCTAGTTATAGGATACTCACATTGAATTTAGCTTCCGTTGGAGGGTAATTTGAGTTTTTATTAGCAGTCAAGTTAGCTGGGAAGGAATGTACACATTTGAATTACCACTGTCGTTTTCCCATGCTCTCTCTCTCTCTCTCTCTCCACGCTAATACTAGCACACTTCCTCTGAAACTAGCTTTCTCATCCCTTTCCCTTGGATTACACTATTAATATCACTTGTGTTAAACGTGTTTACTACTATTATTAATGATTAAAAGCAATAGATTGGATTTCCGGTGACGGGCTTGAATCGAATTGGTTTTAATCTCAGTCAGGTTCACTGGCAGGTTGTTTTAAACATTGGATTAATCTTCTTCATCTTTAATCCCCTTTAAACAAGAATTTGGGCTCACTTTAACAAAACTACCTTCCTCATTTCTACCCTTAAGATAGATACCGTTAATATCCATGATGAACCCACAACTTTTAAGTGCCCCTTTCTACTAAACTAAGGATTTCTGGTTGTAGCATCGGATGGTTCACTAAACACATAACACCAATGTCAAAGGATGGATCTTACCCCATTCTTATGTGATCGAAGGCAGCGTGGAAGAACGACGTAAGTTCAGCTAGACACACCTTCTCTGACCCAAGAGAAAAAGACACTAACCTAGTGGGCTGAACGACGGTGTAGCGAGAACCACGTGTGGGCTGGACTTGCGCAGTGAAGATATTCTCCTTTAGAAGTTTCCCGAAAAGCAACGAACCTTCCCGAGGCTTGTAGAAATGCGCTAACCATTGTTCTTTCGGTATTCCAGAAGGTTTCCCCCCTTGATTACCCGTCATTCCTCTCCCCTGTGTTTTAGCTGTATATATATTTGTGTCTGACCCAATGAACCTCACAATTGGGACAGAGCTGGAACAGGGCTAGGATAAGCTTCGGCTTCCTACGACTAAAATGTAAGAACTAAAATTCTGTCTCGGCAAATTTAACCTTTTTTTTATATTTATTTATATATTTCAAAATTCCATTTCGGCTTCTTCAATTTTTTTTTTTTAAACTAAAACTTAAAATTTAAATATGAGTCTGGCTGTTTAACTTAGTAATGGCGTCTAGTCGCCGATTGAAATATAATAATTTGATTGTATTGATAACGGTAGAACTCTAAATTTATTAATGGTTCGCATAGAGGAATATTGTATTATTGGACTTAGAGTCTATGTTGTCATTTTACAACACGCCAGTGCTGATTGAGCGAAGTCATGATTTATGAATTGTACAAATTGTTATGTTAGTGGGACAGTTAACCTTAACTGTTATGTTGATATTAGATGATCTTATCGGTATGCAGTTTAGTATCTTTACTTAGATTTCTTGGGGCTAATTTGCGACCTGTTAATTTTACTTGGGTATCTTGTGAAATATTTACTTATTGGACTTAGAGTCTATGTTGTTATTTTGCAACTCGCCAGTGCCAGTGAGCAAAATCATTATTGGCAGGTTTAATAAATATTAGATTGATGGTATTGTTCATATTTACTGTTATTCAGGTTTTTATAAAAGAGGATCTTCGAGTTAACTTATTTGTATCCTTGCTTAGATTTCCTTGCGACTTGATCGCGACGTAATTGTTATGAGCAAAGTTTTAGAATTAGAAAATGGTATTTCTATTGGAAATTAATTATATGCTATATGACCTTTGAAATAATTACGGCTTTAAAAGTTCTTTATATTTTTCGACGCCATCTTGTCTATTTTTTTTATAATAGTCAATTGCTTTCATATTTAATGATACTACTCTTATGTTAGCTTTTAATTAGGCAGAATATCATTCCTGCCCGGACCCATTCTTGTGGGCTAATATTTTTGTAATGTTCCAAAGCACTTCTACATTATTTATTTATATTGTCATAACAACAATGTTGGTACTTTAATAGAGCTGTTAAATATTGGATTGTGCTGTCCATAATAAATATTGACTCAACACGACTTATCCTTATTTTTTTAATAATACTATATCACCTCAAGTCCTAGGTTTTAGTTCTAATTTCTTTTATTTTGTAATTAGCAAGTATTAGGCAGGTTGAAGCATTTTAGGGCTCTCTTGAGATAGACGGCCCCCTTATTGTTGATCCCCTCAGTAACAGGTGGGAGTGGCGAGATTCGATGTGTAATGTTTCTCAAAATAGAACATTTCATATCATAAACTCATGAGCACTCACTCTTGTTGTTTCCCTTTTTTTTGTATTTTCCTTGTATTAATTGTGGCCTCCTCATCTGAGGATGCTATATGGTTTAATCCTTGGGGTGGATGAAAATTTATCATCGATGGAGTTGAGGCTTGCCGTTTCACGTTGATAAATTGATGAATTAACAGCACTGGGGCTTGAAGTTGCACTTTTACTAGATTTATGTTAGTTAGGAATTTGTCGACCTTGGTGGTATTGGGGTAAAGTGCTCGCCTCAGGACCCGATGTTCATGGGTTCAAACCTAGCTGGGTTGACAGATTTTTCTTGAATGATGAAAATCTGTAGCACAACTCCCTACTGAGGGAAGTTGGTTTTATGTCAATTATGGCATATAAGAGAACCCAAGTGGGTATGTGAAAATAGCCTCCCCAGTAAAATTGGTAGACCCTTTCGTTCTCACTCATAGAAATTATCGCGTGCTGATATAATCAGTTGGTTCGTAAAACGCATGTTAAAAACTCAATTTAGATAAATTCATGGAAGAATTAGTAAATTATGTGGTTTTTAATCGGTCAATTAATAAAGTGCAAGTCAAATACACTAACTTAAATAAATAAATAGACATAGTGAAATACACAACAAGATATTGTCTTGGTAAATAACAACAACTAAAATTCTCAGACATATTTCTGAGCCAAGAAAGAGCCTGTCGTTGCCCACCCCTGGCCCTAGCGCAGTTCCCGAACTAACTGAATGAAGCAGATAAACACACGGCCGGACCTGCTCTGAATACAGACTCCATTCTTCCCCAAAACACTCGCTTACTCCTGGACTGATTTATTCACATTAAAACGTCAACTGTAATCGAATTAAAAGAGATAAATTTCAAGGTATGCACATGTGGGATGGGTCGGATTAGGGGTGGGAAGGAAGTGCCGTCGTTAGAAAAGGGAAATCAGGGGTTGGGGAAGGGTTTACCTGACCTCATATATATTATTTACTTTCCCTTTCTCTTAAATTGTGTCTTTTTCCCAGGGTTGAGTTTTAGAGAGGTTTTAGGGGGCTATTTTGTATAAATGTTGGGCAGAATGTTCTGTAAAAATGGAAGGATATATGGTGAGATCGACAGATGGGTTTATGCATCTCGGAGAATTGTTGGATGGTTGTGGACTTGCAAAAAATGACGTAGTATTGAAAGAGGCAAAGATGGTGGTTTATAAAAGTGTGTTTAACGCCAACATTGTTTATTAGATGAAAGGCATTGATTTTTCAGGAGAAACACAAGAGCACGGTGAATGTGGTTGGAATGAGATATCTATGAAATATATGTGGAAAAACTCGTATAGACAGAGTCAGTAATGAATGGGTGCTGAAGGCGTGCTGATTGAAAGGGAATCCAATAGGTCAATGTGAAAGAAGAGTCTTACGTTGGTTTGGACATGTTGAGAGGATGAGTGTGGATCGAGTGACGAAGCAAATATATGAAGGTAGAGTGTGTGGATCAAAAAACGTGTAGGCAGACGAAAGAAAGAAAAATTAAGAGTTTTAAGAATAAAAGAGTATGTATGACTCGATGTGTGGATGTTGTTGAAGCGAAGGGAGTATGTAAGGATAGGGAGGTGTGGAGAAAGTGAGGACGGATTAGGTATGGAGTCTTTTTTGAGCTACTGTATATTCAGTGTCTTGCCTACCCCGTGATTATGCATGTATGCATGTATGCATGTATGCATGTATGCATGTATGCATGTATGCATGTATGAAGCTATAGGAAGCCAAAGAATATGCAAGATAAATTTTTTTACAGGAAGCGAAAGGATAAATAAATTCTACTTGTGGCTTATGTCTCTTGGGGTGTTGTTGGAAATGTTAAGGGGGGGAGGTGATGGGGGAGGTGACATGATAGGAAACGAAAGTAGGGTATTCACATGATGCGAGACTGTGGCGTATGAAGTCACTTATAAAATATATTTTAGGTCGTGAAAAATAAGCACCAACCCTCACCTGTGGTCTCGTGGTCCAGGGCACCAGGCTATTGATAGGTAGGATTGCCGGTGATAAGGAGGGAAGTGTCTAAATCTCGGTAGAGTGTTCTAGGGGTGGTCTCCCACGTGTGATGTATCGTTCTGTGGTCTTCCAGTCCCCTTTGTGAATTAATTTGGGGGCACTTCCTCTAGACAACCTTCTTCATCCTTACCTCTTATATTGAGCAGTTAAAAAATAGTATATTTTGGAGTTTTTCCATCATATCTTACTACTCGTCCAGATTAACACATGTAACTACACAAATGGGGTAAAGGGAAATTTAGAGTAAATGTATCCACATTCACATGTAGGAAAAGTGGTATACCTTGTAGGAAAAAACATATTCAGTATATCAGGCCTTTGTTTGAGCCCCAACTTCCTTGTCACAAATAAACAAAACTATATGAACTTGACGATTAATCAGCGTATCCACCGATACGAGTAGCTTTAGTTTTAAAAGAAATAGTTAAATTATAATAAACATAAACCTGAATAATAAAGCGTCTTAAAAAAACAGACTATGTGACGCGGGTATACTGTATATATGATTCAATAAAATACACATATTATACCAAAACAATGTTTATTTATCTAATGAATAGTTTAACCGCTTATTGAATAAGTTATCAAGGCTCATTTTTCCAAATACATATTTTAAAATGTTTCGTTTATTTGATTTAAGTGGATTCATAATCTATCGAATATATTATCCAAGGAAACAAAATATATTTTTATAGGAAATGTACAAGAGTTCATGTGGAGAGATTGGACACCTACAACATGAATAAACTACCCTTACACAACAAAGTATCCACCTATAAAATAATTCATATTTTAATGTGTCATTTATTAGATTAGGCTTGGCACATACTGGATAGACAAACCAGCCTGAAGTAGAGGTGTGGTATCGAAAGGAAAGTATCGATAACAGTAGGTATTGGTAGCGAAATTTTAATCTGGAAAAATGTGTTTTTTTATCTAAAAATAATAGTTTAAACTTTTGCATCACAGTTGTATTTTCATATTTATTTAAAGATTGAAAATTATAGTGGTTTTGAATACTTTTAAACTAATTTTAAAAGATGCTTTTTCGCTATCCAACTTCTTAAAAAACTTCCATAATTCACTTCTGGATGGTGCCATTTCTTAACTATGTACGTCGTTTAAATACTCTATCAAGATAGATTTTTCAATATTGACAAACACTAGAAGAATGGACGGGCTGCCCTGCTTCATCTACTTAAACAATGCACATAAACTTAGTGAGAATTGAGAAATAGTGAAATTTGTTTTTCCTCCACAGTCCACCCTAAAAAACATTTAATTCCCAGCATAAGTTAAGATAGCAAATCTGTTTCTTTCGATACTGATCCTGTAGCGCACCTCCTTAATTTACCCCAGAAACTAAGGTCGGTGTGCAACAATGTACAAGTAAAAAAAAAGGAACATAAATTTGCAGAGGAGCCGAAGGACTATACAAAACAAATGGGCCATAATGGTTCATTGTGGTCTGTTATCCCGAACCCACTAAACAGAATTTCTAAAGAAAATAAAGAGTTAGATGAAATTCCCAGAGGTCAACTTCATGACACAAAAAAAGGCTTCAATATTTTTGGTTATTTATTAATATATAAATAAGATATTAGGATATGGTCCCAAAAGGGAAAAATAAATATACATGAAAATTATTAGAATTAGTTAACAATCCAAACTTTGCTATCCATCTTAACGCCGGTGCCTCAAATTTGATAACAATAGGTAAAGCCTGCAAAAGCATTAAAAATTTGATATCACAATGTGTTGCCAAAAGTGAATAAATATATATATATTGTAAACATTCAACAATGATTTAAGTTTTCAAAAATATAAATTAGGCTTCTCAACTTGTATAGCCACAAAAATATAATATTAGAAAGTTAAAGTTTGGTAATTACATAAATTACCCAAAAGGGGATAAATATACATTAGACTCCTCAACTAGTATAGTAACAAAGATATAATATTAAAAGGTCAAAGTTTGATAATTTCATAAATTACCCAAAGGGGATAAATATATTTGAAACTTTTGATAATCCTTTAAGTTTTCAATCTGTCTCAAAAGAATAGACGTCTCGTACAACAACAAAGAAAAGACTTTAAAGTATTAGAGTTTGACAATAAATGTTCCCAAGTCTAAGTTTTCTATCTATCTCAACAACAAAGAAAAACTTTAAAGTATTAGAGTTTGACAATAAATGTTCTCAAGTCGAACAGACCATAAATTTTGCATTTAAAAAAGGTTATCATTTCGTTCCATTTCATAACAACAATTTACTGAACGCGACCCAAAGACGGTCTTTACGCTTGCCAAACAACCATAAAAAATTCTAAGTTCCATTTTAACTGATTTGTATATTTTAAAAATAAAGTTTAGGCCGAAATAGAATTTTGGTATACATAGTCCAAAAGGGAATTTTTACCTTTTCTAATACTGAACACCTAGATGTGTTCTCGGAGTAAATCAAGACAAGAGTGACGTTCTTGACCTCTCACGTCAATATATACGCTCGTTTACTCGCTCAGAGAGGGGATGAGGGGGAAGCAAAAACAAAGGAAAAGACATCACATGACAGAGAGAGAGAGAGAACGACTCGATGGCACGGGAATGATGGAGAAGCATCTCGACCAAAAACTTTCCACAGAACATGAGTTTCTTTCTAGCACATACGTCACACTTTTTCCCGGCATTCCCAGCGACGCCTGGTGCCTCCAGCTCGACTCAGTTAGTCTTAGAACACAGTTTATTGTGCGCGGAGGTGTGATTGGAGACGTGCTGCCACAACACAGTATAATCGGGCGGTGGTAAGCCTACACTTGTTTTGTTTCGTTCTTGTTTAGTTGTGGACTTAGTTTCTTCTTGTAGCTTAATAGCATTAAACGCTACAATCCGATACCGGAGTATGAGTACTAATATCAGTAAAAGTATCGGAAAAAAGTATCGAGTAAAGAAAAATACTAGTATTGAAAGGAAAATATTGATATTAGTAAAATATCGATACTTTTTTCACATTCCTATGCCCTGAAGCAACAATTTTTGGTTTGTTCTAGCTCAACACGTTTTATCTTATGTATTCTTAAGGGCCCGAACCAGAAATAAAAAAAACTCTTCAAGTTATAATAAAATGTGTTTATTCATGTTATACGCTGAGACATACACTCTTGTTCCACGTTAAAACATTTGTTTTTGGGCTTGGTCGGTCTTCTCTTCAATTATTTATCACACGTATGTCCCACAGGGGTCTTGTGTTTAAATTGTAATCTTAATTGCTTTGTTGTTTATTGCCAGTGATTCTTGTTTTAGATGGAATTGAATACTGGAAATTTCATTGTATGGATTAAAACTAGCCACTCTACGTATAGCTGTACTTTGAAGGAACGCCAAAATAATGGTGTAGTATATGAGTTTGAAGGAACGTCCAAAAAATTGTATAAAAAGTAAGTTTTGGGTTGAAATAGGGGGGGAAATGGAGGAAAAACTAATAACAGGGCTTGTTTTTTAATCCAGTGATTATTTATTGTTTGAAGTAGACCAAAATTAGCTTTGAAATTTAAAACAAACGTCAGTAAGTTAAAACGTGTTTGGACAGACCAAAACGGGTTGCTAAAATATAGTTTGGTTTTGAAACAAAACTTTTTAATTTCTCTCAACCCCTCTTAGAGAAAATATTGTGATTATCAAAAAAATTGAACTTGAGATTTTGATAACTAATTTAGAGGTTTCATGACCCCTTGAAACCAAACAAGTGTTTTTCGCGATGTCGTTTGTCTGTCTGTTCAGTTGGTGATAAAAGCGCCCAATTTGGTTGAGTTCTTGTTTGAAACACGTAGAATTCAACTAGAACCAGAAGTACTTTGGTTGGGCTCTTCTAGTGGGTGTTTTGTGCTCAGAAACAAAATGGCTGACAATAGGTATTAATGAACATTAAAATAGCTGTATTTTCGGTTGTACTAGTATTAAAGAGATGTTTTGGTATCAAATATATTTTCAGGATCAAGGAATATGGCCACTAAAGTTCCATATATCTTTAGCTACTGTACAGATTACAAATGCATAATTTAATGTGTGTAGGGTAATGTTTTCAAAAATTGAGGATAAGTAAAATTATTAATCAATTCTTTTAACTCTTTATTAACACTAAGAAGGTGTCGGACTTCTGTTCTGGGGGTCCGGGGTTCAATCCTTGGTCCCGGCACATATTTACCTGATTGCCAAACCCTTCCTACACCTCTGACAAGACGTGTATTGATCACAACTTGTGATTGTGTGGAATGCTAGGCCTCCACCGTGGTTCGGATCCCACGTTAAACTGTTGGTCCTCCATTTCATCTCACAATCACCCTAACATTACACATTAGCGTAAGTTCGTATAAACAGAACGGGTAGTAAGATGTGGTGCTAATAATAATAATAATAATAATAATAATAACACCAAGACATTGTTGAAAAAGTAGACATTTTAACCCTAACGCACCGTACATGAACTACAATGAAGACCACGTGCCTTAAAGAAGCAAACGTGGGTGCACAGCAGCCAAGCCTTCTCTTGGCACTGGGGCACTGGGGCACTGGGGCACTGGGGCACTGGGAATTTGGGAGTATTGGGGGTCAAAATATAGGAAAAGCCATCTAGGGAATGTAGACAGTTTAAGTTTGGTATACGGGCATATTGGGCATATTGAGCGTTTAAAATGGGAGATTTTAAATTTGGAGTTGGTGAAATAGGAAGGGAGGGCTCAAAACTTTTAAAACTAAAAGAAAAAACAGCGAGGGGTGGTATAAAACACTATCTTGGCAGAAAGGTTAAGGAGCTATCCCAAATAACCAAAAGAGTCTTATAACTTTATATTTCAAAATGGGACTGTGGAAAAAATCAGGGGGATACTATCTTATTTGGGAATTTAGAGGTATTGGGGCGTCTAAATATATAAAAAGCCTTCTAGATAGGGTACATCATTGGAATTTGCCAGGCAGGTAAATAATCAAACGTGTCTTAAAATTTTAGATTTAAAAGTTTGAGTTGGTGAAACGGGGAGAGGGCTCAAAACTTTAGAAACTAACAGAATAAACACATTAGAAGAAATTTAAATTTTACAGGAAGGTTAGGGGGCTACTCCAAATAACTAAGAAAGGGTTTTAAATTCACATTTTAAAATGGGACTCAAGATAAGGGGGGTAGGGGACGGATATTTATTATCTTATCTATATTAATAAAATGAAGAGTTTGTCTTCCATGATCGTTGCGCAGTATCAGCCTCCCCCAGAGATCTTAAAATTACAAATTAGTAACCTCAGGCATGAACATGTATGCCTTGAAAACAGAATTTTGCAATTTTGACTATATTCACCCTTTTAATCTATTGTACACTTTCTAACCTATTACTTAGCCTTTCAGCCTTTTTAAAAAATGTATTACGTTCCTACTTTTTTAATCTGTCCACCCCATATGTCCTCTTTGTCCTTCTAACCCTAAAATATTTATCTGGGTCTATAGGGGTATTTAATGTAAAAAGTTGTAAAAAGTAAATGCAAAAAGCCAGAAAAAATAGTAGAAAGGCTATTAAACTTAAGTCTAATCAGAAAAGGCAGTGAGATCAAAAGGGCTAAAATCTCCAAAATGGATCAAAATGTCAAAAAGAGCAAAAAGGACACAATAAAGGAAAAATAGTAAAAAGAGCAAAAAGTAAATATAGTAAAAATAAATAGAATGGTGCCCTGCGCAAACTTTCTCCCACTTTTATCTTAAAAGAAACATTTACTAAAAACTCGTAAGATTTGTGAAAAGAAATAATAGGTATATACATTTGTAGAAACACTTCACCAAAGATCATAAATGAAATAATATACACTGTTACTTACTCTATGGCATTAGTAACTAGGAACACTGTTACAGAAAAATTGAGAAAAGAGAACCATATATGTCCACCAAAGAGCATAAGAATCAAATTCATTTTGAGACAACTGAATTAAAAAGTACATATATCTGCCAATATCTCAGAAACTATTGGTTTTATAGAAACATCTTTCAACTAAAATATTTTTATATTTAACAGAACTACAACTTTACAATGGTAAGTTATTTCGTATCTTAAATAGTTGCGGATAAACTATCAAAATAATTAGAAACGATTCCTCACATAAAGTATCCTCAAAATAATTTTCATAATAAAATGAGAATTGCCATATTATTTATAATAATAAACAGTGTATAGATATAAACTCGAATCCAAATCGTTAGATCGAGTTTTGAGAAAATCGATTTTTTTCTCTTTTTGCCGTACAGTAAGCTACACTTAATTTTAGGGTTAGCTATCTAATTCCAAACATCCCTTGAGGGGACTTTATGAAAACCCCAGATACCAAGTGTTAGCCCAATTGGTAAAATAGTTTAGGCTCTAGCCCGAGGTACAGACATATGACATCGCGAAAACCACTTTTTCTGTCTAAGGCGGTAATGAAACGTCAACATTTATCAAATTCTATATTTCGATTTTATTTTTTATTTCATTTTTGTGATTGATCTGAGGAATCAAGAAAAAGAAAAAAAATTGTATACAGGTAAAGGGGTGAGAGAAATAAAAATGGTTAAAATATTAGAAAGTGGCAAAATAGCCGAAAATTTTAAAAAGGGTAAAAAGGTTAAACACGTTAAACCGGATACAAAAGGGTGAAAAGTGAAAGACTAGGAAAAAGTTTACTAAGGATGAAGGGTTAAACAACAATAAAAAGATTATAAAAGAATAAAAAGTGCAAAATGGTTAAAAAGTTTAAACGGGGTATAAAAAGATAAAGGGGGTAAGTGCAGTAAATAAATGCTAAAATAATTTTATTATGATTTCATTACAACACTTTAACAAGTAATAATTTATGCTGTGACATTCTACTTTCACTTTTATTAACATCAACAGGCAAGAGTTCTACATATTGTATATTAATCCTCAAAATAAATGTCAGCTTTTAAAACATGTTCAGATTATAGCTCTATTTTTAATTTCTACCTATCTTACAGGTATAGAAAGTATTGTGATCGTCGAAAAAATATAACTCGAGATTTTGGTGAATCTTGACATTTCATGAACCCCCGAATCCAAAAAAGTTGTTTTTGAATTTCCACCTGTTGGTCTGTTGTCTGTACCTGGGAGTAGAGCCTAAACCATTTTACTGATCGGGCTAAAGCTTGGTATTTAGGATTTTAATAGGGTTTCCCTGAGGGATTTTTGGAATTGGATATCTACCCCTAAAATTAAGGGTAGTTTACTGAAGGGCAAAAAGATAAAAAGTTGATATTCTCAAAATCGGCTTTAACGATTTTGATTAAATTTCATTTCAAAACATTTATAAATATTCCAAACAAAATGTATACTTTCAATATTTCGGCAAAATGACTTTAAGGGCTTCGGTCTAATGTGTAAATTATCATTTTTTATCATATCTGCGAAACTATTTTAGATATGAATTTACTTATCGCTACAAATATATAGATATATTTATAATACAAATATTTTATTCAAAACATATATTTATAAAATCAATAACTTTCAAGCTATACGCAAATACATATATTTTTTAACTTTTCGGATACTAAAGGTAAAGTATTGCGACCCTAAAAAAAATCTAACCTGAAATGTTGATGGATGTCGACATCTCATGAACCCTCGAACCCTAAAAAGTGGTCTTTGGAATGCAGTCTGTCTGTGTGTCTGTTTAGACTTAAAATTAAGAGTATTTAATAAAGGGTGAAAAGAGTAAAAATCGATTCTCTCAAAATCGGCTCTAACGATTTTGATTAAAATTCATATCCAGGTGTTGATTAATATTATAAATAAACTGGCTGCTGTCATTTTTCTATGAAAATTATTTTTAGGGTACTTTACAATATAAATAATAGAGCGAGAGAGTCCGTGGGGGAGTTTCGTACCATTTATTACATTGTATATTAATTAGCATAATTTCGCGTTTAATATCACAGTCTAAACCAATACAGGATTAATACTTGTATATAATTTAAGATTTGGTTACTATTCCCTGTGGTTAGTTTTATATGCTAAAAATAATAATGTTACTTTATTGATTCCCCGTATGGAGAACAGATAAACCAGCTAGTACATTTATAAGGCAGAAAGTAAGTGTGGGGGGAGTGGGGAACGGGGCAAAAAATATAAGGTACTTATAAATTAGCTGAAGAGTGGATATTCGGCAGCAAGGTATATAGACCTCCCTAAATAAGCAGAAAAATATAAATATGGGAAATTTCATAATGAGAGTCTAAAAATTAGAACTGCTATAGTTATTTAAAAAAAATTTATATAAAGTATAAATTAAAATTGAGCTGTCAGGTAGAGGGACAGATCCAGATAGCCAAATAAATCTTGAAATAGTAAAAGTGTCTAAGAGTCGGTTGGTGAAAAGGGAAGGAATGTTCAAAACTTCCAAAATGTATTATAATGAACTACTTATCTGATTGTGGTAGAGAATTGAAATTTTGCAGGCATCTAAAGGTACCAATCAAAATAATAATTATAAAATTCTGATTTTTTTTTATTTTCTTTGTCGAACCATGACAAATAGAGGAAGGGGTGTATAAACAGAAGGAAAAACTTTAATTTTGGAAGAAAATGTATATTTGGCAGCCAGATAGAAGGACAATTCTAGATAACTAATAGAGCTTATTAAATTTATAAATGTAAGTTAGAAAAATGGGTATGGAAAGGAGGGTTTAAAATTTCAAAAAAATAATAAAAACAGCTACATCCTCTCGAATATAGGTTATTATATATATATATATATATATA
>CABFWB010006481.1:0-19086 GCA_902151455.1 Timema bartmani
AATAAATTATTGTATACAATCATTTCCCTCACAAGGATACGGAGAATCCAATGATACCTTACTCATATTATAATTATTTGGAAACCTTTTTATATCTACAACTTTAAACAACTCACCAAAATCACAAAGAAACGTAAATATTAAACTGATGTTCGAAATTTTAATTTAAGCTATATAGGTTTAAGTTATTGGATTACTGGGTTATTAAAGTATTATAATATGCAATTAGTAATCCTTTTTATTATTATGAACTATTCCAAACTGTCAAAACCTAATATTTCAAGCATTACTAACACATTTGTCTTGAAATATTAGGATCCCGCTCAGCGATATGGCAATACCACCTTGACTTAGGTGAGTTTTGATTTAATTATTTATCATAACAAATATTTTTGTTAATTTTGGTTTTGGCTCAAATCCATTCTCCGTATCCTTGTGAGTAGAAGGATAATGTTAAATTATTTATTTACTAGCTTGTATAAAAAAGTGTCTTATATGTACTGGTTTTTGTGCACCCTCCTCACCCATTTTTAAACACTCTAGTTTATTCTTAAACAGGATAAAATAAATATTTAAATCTATTAACTAGATTTAAAAAGAATGTAATAGTTTTTGGAGGGAATATTTGTATAAAATGTATTAGTAAAATATGTCTGAAACATGCAAAAGACTCGCAAATGTATTTAAAAATAGATTAGATAATGATTGTAAACTCATTTTAGCATTTATTTATTCCCATTTCCGCGAACATATATTTTTGTTCAAGTGACATTTGAGTAAAAATATACGACCAACCTCTGCATTCAACAAATTAACTCAAAGTCAACCAACCTCCACATAAAAAGCCATTCAAACAGTAAACTAAGTTAACCTGAAGTTTTAACTCGAGGTTATATTAAACCTCAACTTAGTTAATTAGTACTTTAACCTGACATTGAAACATTAGCCCTAACACAAATTGGCTTTAAGTTAACTAATTTAACAATCTCCTCAAATAAGGTCTGTAGCCAAATGGATAAATCAGTCGCAAGCATTTAAATCTACAATAATTCATATTAAAGGGAAGATAAATGCAATAGCAGACGCCGCTTCAAATGTGTGTGAGGAAAATACAAAACCACTCCTATAGTTGTATATCAGTAGACAAGTATCATATTCTAAAATGATGATACAAGACCCCCCCCCCAAGTTTACTCTGCTCATAATGGCACAAAGGAAGGTCCAAATTTGTGTAAAATAGATTAGAAAACAAGGAGTATTTAACTGATTCAAATATATCAAGAAGTAAGCAAATGTGAATATTTGCAGAGTATTATTATTGTATTTTCATATTTCAGCCATGTGGGTATAGAAAAAACAAAAATATCAGCCATTTGGGTATGGTGAAAACAAAATTAATGTCTGAAAAATATTTTATTGAGCCATAATGGATAGAACAGTGGGTTTTAGCATGTGAGTATTGTTTAAGGTTGAAATAGGCCAAAATTTTTAAATTTAATCCGCTGTCATCTCATCTAGCTAAGTTTCTTAATCATATTACTGGGTCATCTATTTAGTCAAAAGATGTCATGTTAATTTGAAATTGGCCTTTTTTTTCACTATTGTAACTAATGTTTCTGGGAAATTAACCTTCAGTGGTTGAAGCCACCACTCTATAATGCTAACTCAAGTCCTAAACATTTACCAGCCAAATTAGTGTAAGGACACAAGTTGATTTTATTCATTAATACACAATAGAAAACTCCACCAGACCATGGGATGTTAATAGGTCCTTTATTATTGGGAGGAAACTTGCAAGCAATTGAAAGACAAGCGGGAAATAATTGTAAAAAAATACAATTCTAACTAAACTCAACTATTTTTAAAGAAAGCTAATACATGGTCTTTGTAATTGATCAACTTAACCATACAGTTGGAATGGCAGGGAAACTGTCATAGATGGTCAAAACCAGTATACATTAATATATTTTTGAATAATGTCATGGAGCAATTAGTTAGCTCCATTGACAACATCCAACATCTCTCTATACGCATATAGCATACTCAAAGCATCATAGCCGAGAGTACATTTTAGGGCAGAGGCTCCAACCAAGTTGAGATACACAGCTAGAGACACAGCAGAGGGATTCAGATTCAGATTTTACAAACAATTTTTAAAATGTACTTATATGAAAAATTATATAAACAAAATGTAATATTATTTTAACCACTTTCAATTTAATCTTAGGAAAAAAAAAAAGACTTCTAATAAAATGTAGTATGTAAACTTGGTTATAATAAAGGAATCATATTTTATACACCCTTTGAATAAATAAACTTTCTCACCCATTCCACCTCTTAATTACTACCCACAATTATTATGAGGATCTTTACTATGACAATAGTTCATCAGGAATTGTAGCTATTTTGGCATTTGAAAATGGCCTGAAGTAAGAGTTTAAGAATTCTATACTTAGAATAAAATAGAGAAGAAAATCATTTCAACAACGAATGTGAACATTAGAGGATAATTTTATTTGATTAAATGCCACTAAGTATCATGAGTTAATAATTAGTTTTCATAATAAGTCTTGCATTAAATAGAATTTTATATTTCCTTTGAAATAATTAAGATCGAGTTTTTAAGAAATCAGAATTTATTGCATATAATATTTAAGTAAAAACTAAATGCCTTTGTCCTTTTTCCAAGCAATAAAAGTTATCAGCTTTTTAATTGTGATTGTTCTATTCCAGAAATATTAAAAAAAATTGTTATGGGTTTCTCTATCCTATAATTGAGTTGTGAGGTTTCCCAGTACTAGTATAATATTTATTTAGTCATATATAGTATTTCTTAGTTTTTAATTCTCTGTGTCAATTTGTAATGTTAGGTAAATTGCATGTTTAGGTGTTATTTTTAAAAATCATAAAAAATAATTCAAGACAATTCTAGAGCAGAGGCGGACAATCAGTCGATCACAACCGCCTGTTTGGTCGATCGATTAAAAAGTATTGAGAGAAAGAAAATGAAAAAGAAGGTTTGCAGCTTTTCCTCAAACAAAGATTGTAAAAATCTAAATTATCGATGCGGTCTGACTGAACACGTTCAATCCTCCCCTCGTTTGTGCCAGAGTAATTATGAACCCTCGTTCAACAAACTATCATAAGTTTATGCAGTGTTATGCATCAGCTTCAAAGTCAAGTGTTTAATGAGAATTTTTTTTTTTCCTCAAGTTATATAATATAGTAAAGTACTTTAATGTAAAACTTAGTTTCAATCAGTGAAAGGATTATACATTTCTATATGTAATATAATTTTACTATTAAAACACAGAATGAGTAATAATTTTTTTAACAATGAAACAAACAATATCGGCCTATGATTCTGTATTAGATGGCAAATGATTTTCCTGCTCCAGAGTAGATCACTAGGTACAAAAGTTTGGCTACTCCTGCTCTAGAGTAACTGTTTTTATCAAAATAGCTACACATATTTTTTGATTTAGCTAGAGCTTTAACGGCTGAATCATTGAATTCAAATATGAGTAAAATGTGAGTTTGGTCAAAAAATTTAATTTGAATATTTCAATGGTACACTACCATCTTATAAATGTGTGGGTTCAAGGTCCTGCAGTTCCTCTTAATAAAAATTAGTTTACACGTGAAGAAATTATGACTAATTAAACTACTGGAATTACTTTTTATTTATCTTTGCCTGAAAATTGCTATATTTGCAGTATAGGTGGGTCTTATTCATACTTGGTGTAGAGAATTCAATCTTAACTACACTATCTTACCACTTAAATGTGTAGAAAGTGTAATTGAAAGGTTTTTTTTAACTCTAATATTGTAAATTCTTTTTGTGTGAATGATGAATTACTAAGCATTCCCATAAGATGTTTTATAAGGGATCCCCTGTTTGGATTTAAACCTTAAGATATATATCACAAACTGGCGAAGGACCAAAACACTCGATTAAAGTAGCACTACCGGTATATGTTCATTATGTCCCTTTGAAACTTGCTTGTCTTCTTTAGTTGTGTTAACAGTCCAATGCACATAACTAAAGAACAGCAATGTTTTATGAAACAAAATAAGGTTGATGACTTCTGTGATTGGCTGAGAAACAAAAACTTTTATCACTCCCTAATCACTATTGATATTAATAACAGTGCTTGAGGAAAGGCCCTTCAAACAAGTAAATATGTAGTCTAAGAGTCTAGAGTAAGTTCATTGTAGGTTTACATTCTCACTTCATTTGATACTCTTTTCAATTTGTTGACTTGGGTAGTTTACTGTTGATGAACAAAGTATTCCCAATACTAGCTGTTTTTTATTTTTGGAAGAACCTGCACTAATTGACTTGTTTTCTCAAATATAAATCCTTCTTGCCCAATTGTTTTCAGAATATTTGCTATGTTGTAGCAATCATCTAGGAAAAAAAAAGTTAAAACTATAAATCAGGGAATAAACTCATCTGAGAGAATAACATTTTGTAATGAAGAAATATATATATTTCAGATATTATAGAAATTTTACCCTTACTATACTACTGCACAAATATTTCATTTAATAATGCTTGAACAATGCTTTGATAAAAAAAGAAAATGAAGACTTAAACAAATAATTCAAGTTGGAGTGCCACCAAGCCCAAATATTATTTTCGTTCTATCGATTGTGCTCATATGAGATCAAACATGAACATTTTTGCTCTAGAATTAGGAATTTTATGGAACATTTCATGTGGTGTATAAATTTGAGTTTTACTCATTGCTTGACAAGCAGAAAGCACAAGTTCAAGCTAGTCCATCACATATTGAAGAACAAAATGTAGTAAAAATTTGTTTGTGCCATTGGCTTGTCAATGTGCTCTGTTTGCACTCATGTGTGTCTGAGCATGATCATACATACATAAAAACACACATTTTCTTTTTACATACACACATACACACACACACACACACATATATATATGCAAACAAGAATACAAATAAACATTCCAATGCTTATAGTGAAAATCACTTAAACCTAATTGAATGCCATAGAATAAATAAAGTAAATGGGTGTGCCTGCTTTTGTATTAAATATAAACTTGCCAGTATATTGTAATACAAATTTTGTGATGTTCTAGCTCATTGTCATTAGCAGAATGAACATATTTTCTCTTCTGTAAATTTTTCTTTAATGTTAATAAAATCAAATTAAAAGATCCATTACATCTACTACTTTTTTTTTTGCTGTGCTAAATTATACTGTACAGGCAGTAACCTACTTTTTCGTTGCCAATAGTGCAAAAGTCAAAATATTTAATATACTAAAATCGAAAATTACATATACATGCAACATAAGGGAAGTTCTGTTCACAAAGTTGAAAAGTACTATGAAATCTGTTATCATATGAATTACATGTTTAGTTTTTCTATCCGTGATATGTATAAACTCTAATTTTCAAAGGAAGAGCCTTATTTGACAGCTGAAAAAGATTTATTTTTGCATATTCATACATCTGATTTCACATATTCATATGTCAAATCATGTGATCTGCATGTCTCTTTTGATGGATTTCATTAATACCTATAAACTAACATCAATAATATAGTAGTGTGCTATCACTGTCCAAAAATAAGGTTTTTTTTATCCTAAAAGGCTTCTTGAAAACTGTAGTGTTAAATTTAAAATGTTTTATATGTTATTTTATATGTTATATGTTATTTTATTTTTTCTCTCAACAATTGAACCAATCCATCAGTACCCAAATGAAGCTAAAGATTCACCATATTTTGCCTGTCTAAATATTTCCATTATTATCTCAAATATATTAAATTTGAGACCTGTTTCTCTTAACTTAAAGATTCACCATATTTTGGCTTGTATAAATATTTCCATTTTTAGCTCAAATATAATAAATTTGAGACCTGTTTCGTTTAACTAGTAGCATCAGTTCATTTTTACAATTTCCCACTTTTTTTTTTTACAAACCAACACTGTCAAGACCTAAAAATGTTCATTAATCAACCTATGCGCAAAAGTTTGAACTTAGCATCTAGGGGTGTCAATTTATAATGTACAAAAGTAAAGGATTGCCTGTACTCCTTATTCAGGTCTATTTAAACTATAAGCTTTATTCACAAATGGAATGGAGGTATGCAAAAAAAGATCTACACTATGCATTGTATCCATTTATAACCACACGGCCTCAATTGGAAGGCATGTTGGTGTATACATTGTATATTGGGAGTGGCGAATGACATAGTGAGTGTTACGAGGGGTTTATGATGATTTAATAAACATATAAACTAGAGGAGCTGACCCAAAAGGTGGTGTCAGCATTTATTAGCTATAAGCCAGGCCGGCAACCCGGTTAAAATGCGGGGTTTTGGAGCCCCTCGCGGTTGACTACAGAAGACCATAATCTAGGTCATCACGCTGCCTGCCACGGGGCCATGCGGGCTAAGTCGTCGGCTTCATCAAGTACCAATCACATTTGTAATAGAAATAGTAATATCAATAAACCTTTTAAAAGCAAAGTCTAACATCAATCACAAAACCATAAAAGTAAATCATATCACCTCCCCCTTATCCTCGGCCAAGGATATCCTGACAGATCCCCGGGCCCACACATTTAAGATACAGACACAGGGGGTGGGGGGGTGGGGGGTGGACGACGACACACATTCAAATTAATTATGACATATGTAACTTTAGTGCAATCAAAGATACTTGGTTGGAGTTTAATGAAACCCCCTGTATTTATATGCCTTTGCAAATATGCTTACCTATTCCACTATGCAGTCTTCCTTTGTGTTTCAAGTTTAGCCTGGATAACATGTCTTTGATTCCACGGGGATAATAGCCAGTTGCCTGCACAAAAGCCTGAAATATAAAGATTTACTAACTCTCTAACAGGATTACAAACAAATTAATGTGACATTACAAAGTATGAATGATAGATTATGATGAAAATTAAGACTTTAATAATTATATGAAGCATATAACACAATTGAAAATTAATCAAACAACCCATGAGTTACTATTCTAGTCACAAGCTTATTGATATTGAGTTTTGAATCCATTTAAAACTTTATTTATATAGCACTTGCCTTTTTAATGTCTATCCAAGAAGTCATGGATAAGGGTATTTTCAAATTTTCAGCCTTACATTGCTTTGGCAACATGTATCCCAGATCCCAGTCACCAGAAGTGACAAAGATGTAACTAACATTTTTACTATTCGTATTTGTCCTATTTAGCCATGTTTCAAAGTCACAAAGAACTTCTGGAAAATATGGTTGTCCATCTACCATTTCCTGTAATATTACAAATTGTCTATTATTAAAGGTTTAAATATGGCACAGGTCTTGCTTTTTTAAATGAGCTTAGTTGGNCGAAGTGGGCTATCTAGCGTTACACTATGGCTAAGTCAGAAGCCTGCGGCAACCCCCCAAGACCGTATATTTTAATGGTGAAACGCCTGGTGGCCACAATGTGTGACAAACACATCACAGGGATACTATATATAAAACCCCTTATGGAAGCATGTGGTTGTCAGATCTTACTCGCTTGAGACATGTTGATCATTTCCACATTCAAAACTTAGCAGTAAAGAAATGTGCATTGAGTTTGTTTTCATACAAGTGCATACATTTGAAGTTTGATTTATGTCATTAATATTGAAAATATGTATTATAGTAAAAACCCACTTTAGAAAATCACAGCACATGCAGTAAATAGTTTGACAAACTAGCACTGTTAACTTGGAATAATGAAAAAATAAAATTAATAGTAAAAATGAAGAAAAATAATGTATATAATAAAAGGCAAAACCCACTCACTCACTCACTCAATTTTCACCATTTCCCTAGGTCCTTGGTCTGGAAATTTGAAATTTTGGGTGAAGGTCCCTTGGCAAGAGATGATGAGGTTTTGCGAAATATGACAGTCTCTAAGGGGTGAAAAGGGGGTGTTGAAAGTTTTCAAAATTCACTGATGTATCTTTTGAACTAGATCCAGTACAGTAACTTTTCTATCTGCCATCCTATGAAAAGTGGATTGTATTATGCTTGTTTAATTGTTTTATTTAAGGTACAAAATGACAATGCCATTGAGAAGAAAAATGACAATGATAACAACAAAACTTATGGGTTAGAGAGAGATGGAATGTGTCCTTAAGCACCTAAGCTTTAATTTAAAAGTTAAAGACCCCAATCATCTTATTCTTGCAAGAGTCAGATTCAGTTAAACTTCCTTTATTCTCAATTTTAAGTACCGTTAGACTCACTAAGACCCACCAAAATTTTTTTTCCCCTTTAATCAGTAAGGTCATGCACACCCAGTCCCTATGCCAACTAGGAAGTATATTTTCTAACATATCCTGCTGAATTGACACTAAAAGACTTGCATGTCTTTCTTAGCTACCATATGCTCAACTTACATAGACATCACTCCACCAGCATACTTGACTTTGACCTCGGAGGCTTGAGTTCAAATACAGGCTGGGGTACTAAAACTAACCTTATTGACCAAGTTTCCTTAAATTGAACAGTTTTAAGAAATTAATAGCTGGTAAACTGGCATTAAAACTTACTATAAAAAAACTCATCTTAAAGATAAATTTCTCATTTCCAATTTGATACAAATAAGCTCTGCCACAACTAAGCACAATTACCAACATGAAGATTTTTCAATTGCTTATGGTTGACTGTAAGACCCAAAGCAAAAAATTGTGGAAAGAAGTTAAGTAAAAATCAATTAAGTTTGATGAAAAAGGTACCTATATGAAAATGTACAAATGTGAAGTTGAGTAAAGAAAATAATGTTAATTTTACCAATCGACTGAATGAATGGGAATTTGAAAAAAACCTTCATTTACAAGTTTTTGTAGAAATATGGTAGTATTCAACATAACTCCTTCAATTTTATGATTGTTCAAATGTGGTGTATTTCGTATACCACATTGTGCAATTAAAAACACTTGCTCCATGAGTTAGTATTTTAATTTTCGATTTTTAAAGCAAAATATGAATTTATTAAGATGTTAAAAAAATTATTGTTTATTAGAAAATATTTCTCTGTCATTTTACCTGTAGAATTCCAGTTAGTTCTATACAAAACGGACTTAACACTTTATTCAGCTTAGGTTGGACATACTGGTGAAAAACATCCTCCACTTGAAAAGTAGCACTGGCAACCTTCAAGCATGGGAATTCAATAATTTCCTGAAAAATTATATAGATAAATATGTGAAAATAATCATACAAAAAATTGGCCCATATCATCTTTGATGAAATTGTCTGACAATTTATAACTTAACAAAATAGGTAACTTATTTTTAGGCTGGTATATTTTACCAGCATTCGGCTAATATATTATAATAACCATATTATATAATGCATACTAGAATACTTAAATTTTTATGCTCTTCTGTGATTTATGTGAGTACATTTTTAATTTCTTAGTAATTACTAGAAAAACTATAAACAATCTTAGTAAGTATTGTTATTGATTCACCACATTCTTGATAAACTTATGTATTTAAAAATAATATAGTAATACTTTTTTTAATGCTATGACAAAGAAACAAATTCAGTAAACTCTCATAAGAAGTGTACTATATAGAGCATATAGCCTGAATGGGTAGTATGACCCGGTGCTAAAAATAAAAGGGTAGGCTACCATATCAATGAAGCCTAACTCCGAATCAGAGGATTAAACAAGGATAGTAGGGCCCTCCCAGAATATAGAGTAGGCCTATACATATTTTTTTTATTTCCAAAATATCAAAATGTATGACTTAACTTGCCATAACAAATTAATAGAGGGTAATCGATAGGCCTATTTATGTAAATATTTTTTAAAAGATATTTTGAAAAAAACAACTTCATTAATCTTTTTATCTTGGTTGAAGAAATCTTGGGGACGAAATCTAAGAAGAATTTTAAGCCAATTTTTTTCTAAGGAACCTGAAAATCACCAAATTTATATTAGCATTAATTATACTCACAAAAATGTGGGGAATCCAATGATATTAAATTCAAGATTATTAAAAAACAATGTTAAAATGAACAATTCGAAACCAAACTAACCTAAGTGGCAGAGGAACAAATATCGTTGATAAATCTAGAGATTACAGGACTGAAGCTACGTATATTATAGAGCCGATTAATGTGCAATAATCTTCTGCAGTGACCACCCTTTACTTTATTTTGCAACAAACAATATTCTTATAAATGGTTAATTATACTTTTCTTAGCCACACAAAAACAATCTTGTACTTCCACTACCGATTTTACATCCAGCAAACTCAAAAGGCTCCATTAGAACTGAACTGAAAACGTAGTAAATATCTGAGCACACACACCCACTGGAAGTCATCAGCTGGAAGTCAAATATTAAAATAAAGTAATAATATATATTTCAAGGCTAAATAATTTATAAAGGTTCTGTCCCAACCTAGCTTGACCTACTCTTCATTATGAATTACTCGGCACAACTTGATCTAACCTTGCTATCATTTCATTTTCTATTATATTAGGATCTCAACTAATATTCCCATAAACAATTTGACTTTCATAATATAAGATGACATCATATTGTAAGGGATTATGGATCAAACCACGTGTTAGTTTAGTAGGTTTGTTTTATTGAGTTGCCTAAAAGTTGTAAGAACCAAATAATTTCAAATAAGTATAATTATAGTATCAACCTTTTATAATAACATTAGCATAAGTAACTCTCAAATTGCAAGGGCGGCCATGAGCTAAAATTTGTAGAGTATAAATAAATAAATTTAAATAAAATTGGATTCACAATTTCTAATGATTTGCTATCAAAAGTAAAATACAGTCGGCGAATTACATGATAAGGTGCTTGGGCATCATTATCAAAATATTGCACATCTACTAATGAAATTAGGCCTATATAATATAAGCTCACACAAGTATCCATCCGAACTAAACCAATCATAACTGCCATTATTACAGTTCCTACTCAACCTTTCATGGGTTGACTACCTGTAAGTAAAATTTTAAATAATGAGCAATTAAACAATTTGATATTTATGGGCAGAAAAGATGACACAACGCAAAGGATGATTTATCATCACCATAGTTTGTCATTATTTATGTTTTACTCTTCTGATTTTAGCAAGTTTTGTTTTACTAGTATGATTATTTGAAATGATAAAATCTTAAGTATTGGTATTATTTGAGTTGCCGTCTTTTAAAGTGTGTACCAATAATAAGCAAATAGACATAAAGGCTGTATTCGAATAGTATACTTCAAACGTCGTCGACCCTTGACGTTCACTCGATAGTTGCATTACCAATCACGTGATCAAGTGCAGATCCATCTGAATAGTTACGAAGTGTGCTAATGCACCCCTCACACACCTTTGAGTCCAAGGGCAACAGCAAGTTACCCTTGACACATCGTTGATGAGGTGTTTGATCAGCAATTGTTTAATTTTTCGTCTGCTAGAGAGAGAGCTTGTAAAGTAATGTGATCTTTGATAACGTATGTTAAATATACTGGTTGCTTTGTAGTGTTGTATTGTGTTGTGTTGGATAATTTGTCATGTGCAGTGAAAATAAGTCATCACAAATCTGTAAGTGGCCTACACTAATCCGGGCTGATAGATGGCGTTTAAAATAGTTTCTAAGATCATTGGTAGGAAGCAGTACTGCGGACTCAAGGGTGTGAAAAGGATATTTTGCTGTTCGAATAGTCTGTTGTAGTCTTCGATCTCAAGTGTGTGTTAAGTGTAAGTCATCAAGGCTGCATCAAGTCAAGTGTACTTGACTATTCTGATACAGCTATAATTTAATGAAACAAATAAAATAATTTGTAGATGCTATATATAAAAGGTACTATTCCCAATCGGGATTTGGACTGTCACTAAATGTATCAAAGGTGTTATTTCCTAAATTATTTCCCGCTTTACCCCTACATTTGCTTGGTAGCCTACCTTCACATAAAACCTAAGCTTATATATAATTATTAAATGTGTATAGTCCAGACGTTAGAGCACATGCAGAAAAAAACAACCTACCTGGCTCTGAATCTTACTACATCTACTTCCTTGCTTATCACAAGTTGATTCAAAATCCAAAACTAGAAAATGTGTAAACTTTTGAGAGTTGCAATTATAAGGTGTTTTGTGAGTGTTTCTAAATACATTCCGAAACAAAGACATTAAAATGGCATAGATGGCAGTATAGCCTACTAATTTATTATGCTATATTTGAATTAGTGATGGGCAGAATCGAATGATTAGAATCGATTTATTCGATTATTCTGAATAATCGATTCATTCAAAATCATTCGTATGAAAACAGTAGCTGACTTGATGCTAGCTGGCCGATTCATTCTCTTACCCCTCCCTTGCCAGAAGTGTTGAGGAAAACCGACCTTATGATTATGAATGTTTCCAGGCTATCTCTATATAGATCTTCATTTCTATTAGGCTCATTTTCAATAAATAGTCCTCATTGCTACACAATAATCAACCGTACACTTTTGAATGATTCTAAGGCTAATTTAATACAAAGTTTAAGTGGTTGTACAGTTTACAATCGAATATCAGCCAAAAATAGTTCGAATGAAAGTTACAAAATGATTCGATTATTTTGTTACATTACTACGTAGATTGTTCTTTTTAATTTCCTTTAAATTTTACCTTCCTAATTAACTAAACGCAAATAGCACGAACGGTTTGAGAGATAATTTTTTTAACGTTGATTTAAATTTATTAAATAGATAAGTATATAACGGTACTTTTTATGTATTTAATAAAACATTGCCCGGCCGTAATATTCAGATCGTATAGTAATTTTATTCATTGAAATAAATTTTACATTCTTATAACACAAAATATCATTACCCAGCAAACCTACGTCGTCGTTTATCGAGTAGTAATTGTGTGTTTGATTCTAGGTGAAGCTTTCAGGAGGCATATTATTGATTCTAATATTCAAATCGAAAGTATTTGATCACTTAACCGATATATACATAGGATTGTAAGGTAATATATTTTTTATGTTTAGGAAATATTAAAGGGTCAATTATTTTGACTTTTTTGAACACAAGGGGAAACATATGTTCTTTATTTTATTATTAATCGTACGTAAAAGTATTTATATTAATTACGAGGTACTTCTGTGACTAATGCTTTCACTGTATAGTATTTTGTTGTTACTGTACTTTGGTCTTTGACACCGGCACAAGTAACTAAATACATTAATAGAAAAGTGTTGATAAGCTGCAAACGCAAAGGAATGCATATTGTGAGATCCGACAGCAGGGTGAAGAGAATAGTAGCACAAAGCAAAACGAGCAACTAGTAATTACTTTTAGTTAGAAGTAGCTAACATCCTATTATTATCGACTCCTTACTACTTCTCAAAATCATTTGAATGATTCTTTTAATCCGTCGATTCTTTTTTAAAGAATCGAATGATTATTCGATTCTTAAAATCATTCGATTATGCCCATCACTAATTTGAATTTTCAATTTTCATCTATTGGAGATGGGAAACTATCGATAGCCCTATCGATAGTCTTCACTATCTATCGTATCTATCGATAGTAGCCATATTGCTATCGATAATGTCACTCCTGTGTTTGGCACGTCTAGCTCTCTGAACTAAATGTTAGTAAATTTGTGGAGAGTGGGCCGCTTGAAGTGTAACGGTATTCTGAGAATTTTAATGCTTATCTATTTTTCGCCCAATTAGTTTGTCTATGGAGCTCCGAGTTCTGAAACCTAATCTTTCAGTGACAGACCCGTTTTCCGTTCACCATTCAGTGTGCATCATGCCTCGCTCAAGTTCAAAAACTTCGGTTAGTGTGGAAGTTCTTTGATAAAGACAAAGCTGGGCTATCTACTGCTAAGTGTAAAGTATGCAGTAAATTGTTAAATCATCCTCCAATACATCTTATCTTAGAACTCATCTTTTTCGTTCTCACAAAAGTGTTTACAGGGGAGTTGATTGAGTATGGTATGTAGTTGAAATGTAAATATGTTCTTTTAAAACTATGTCAAAATTTTTCAAAAATGTATATTTTTGTAAATATTGTTTTAATTACAAAATCCAATATCGGTATAGTTCTATTTAAAATCCTGTTTTTTTCTATTTTGTCCTTTTTCAGAGCATTTATGATTGTAGGAATCTGACACTAAAGAATAGTTTTTCTTTAAATAAATTGATGTGGGCTAATATATACGATGATTTTTGAAGGAAGCTCGTTTGGAAGGTTTTATCTCGTACCAGGATCCTACCCTATAGTAGTGTTTAGGTAAGATAAAAGACCTTCCATAAGGGAATTTCTACTTCCATTCTAAATGGCAGTTTATCCTACCTAAATACTAAGAAATGATTGTATTTTGGTACGAAATAAAGCCTTTTAGATTCGGATTCTTACTAAAATCAGGGTTTAGTAGATACCGTACTTCTACAAGCCTATAACCTAAATTATCGTTTGAAAGTAGGACTTCTACACAAAGTATGTCATTAAACAAATGTAATATAGATTTAGCTATTTTTTTCACTATAGTTATCAAACTTTCAACATAATATGGTTTCTGAAAGCAATATACAAGATATGAGCTAATTTAAAGAAAAAAAAGATAATATAATAATACTTTCGACAAGCCTATAACCTAATTGATCGTTTGAACGTATGTCAATTACAAAAAGTTTGTAATTCAAACAAATGTAATCACATTTAAAGGTACCTTGTTCATTATATTTATCGAACTTTCAATATAATATAGTTTCTGAAACCAACATACAAGCTAATAGCCGACTTTAAATATAAGTATAGTCTTGATAGACTGTAAACAACAAGGATGATATCTACATATTTAAATATATTAAAGATTTTATTCGTATTTGTACAAAATTACCTGTAAAACTGAATTGTATATCCTTTAATGTAAATGTTTCTTCAAGCAAGTGTGGTATAATACTTCATTATTTTCAATCAATAATACTTTTATTCATCAGATACATGTTTTCACATAAGAACATTGAAAGAAACCGTTAAATTTGTCCCCTCACAATGAAGCAGACGATAAACTTGAGCGTCATGCTTTGGTAATGCCTATGTTTATGTCCATCCACTATAATATAGTATCAGCTAATGAGACGGAGACGATCTGTCCAATCAAATGCCATTATTCACAGCAGACCAAAATAAACTTATGTGTCCATGTTGGAAATGCTTTGTGGCAGCCATATTTGTTTATTAGTAACGAATTTTCTTTGTTCTCAACATCAATGACTATGAAATATGATTGTGTATATGATTGAAAATGAAGAAGAACCAATATAATCATTATTAAATATATTTTTTAGATGTAGTACTACTATATTATTCATAACAATAATAAAATCGGAACTAAAAGAGAAATTGATTAAATTATTAGTCTAAATACAAAACTTAAATCAGGTTAAACTCAAGTTTCAAACGACACAGTGTAATCAAATTGGTTTTTTGAAGGAACCCTCTATTCAAGAATTTTTAGAGACATCTGATATCGAAATGATGTTGGGCCATTTTCTATGAATAAAATACAATTGATTCAAAGAAGACTATATAAACTTTGTTTCATTAGAAACAGTTGTATTTTTCTTATGAACTATGCATTATACGATATGTACTATTTAATATTAGTTTGCGTTTTGCATGAATGTTAATCCAGCCTCAAGTATAATTGGGACGAGGATTCAAACATAAACAGAAGGCTTTTTAAACAACAATAAAAAAAATACAGTAAATCGAGATATAGTATTTTTACTTATATCGATAAGTCAAGGGGAATGGCCGAATAAATTACAAGGTAAATAATGTAGCTCGTCACAATGGCATTTCTCTGTCCTGTTAGAATTCGAAGAGGAAAGAAAAAGAAAAGTGAGTTAATTAATCGAATTATTTGTCATATTTACGGATTGTTTAATACTGTAGTATAATATTAAGTTTTTGTGTCAACAGTTATGTATGTTTGGAAAAGGTAAATAATGCACTGTTTTAACATGTTGATTGTAACATTACGAATTAAGTATTTATAATGAATAAAGTATATTATTTTATAGGATGGAAGATTAGAATGAACAAACGTTCGAGTATTTTTATTCAATTGTTTGACCTGTTTTTTCCATTAATTATCATGTATGGCCTCATAAAACTAAAAGTAATCAACAATGACAAAGTTTTTATCATGAGGTCTCAGACATGCACTTGTAACTTTTTGCAACATTATATTTAAATATTATTACTTATTTACCTAAATGATTGCGAGAAATAACTAACAGAACAAACACTTAAAAAGTGAGATAAGCTCTAACTTAAAAATAGACTAATCTTGTTATATTTAACTTTTTCAAGAAATAATTTATTAGGTAAATGTGAAATTATCATTTAAATA
Organism: Timema bartmani; assembly: GCA_902151455.1. Taxonomy (NCBI): domain Eukaryota; kingdom Metazoa; phylum Arthropoda; class Insecta; order Phasmatodea; family Timematidae; genus Timema; species Timema bartmani. The sequence goes on from CABFWB010006481.1 coordinate 16,403, forward strand.
ATTGATTAAAAACTTGTATTTGGTACTTGGGTACTCCCTTTAATATAAAACAGAAATAGTATAAATCTAGCCTTAACCATTTCCATTTAAAATATTTTAATATTCTCAAAGTAATTTGAACATCTAATGAGGACCCTTAATAAGCCACACCTCACAGTTATAAGGCCCCCATTATACTGCTAAATTAATTTCAGACAGTGTTTGAAGACATTAGGGGAGTACCTGAGTAAATTAAACAGATTTGTAAACATAGCTTACTTAACCTAACTCATACTTAGGTGAGTTCTTGATTTAATTGGTATTGATGTCTATGACCAAAGTAAAGCATACATTTTTGTTTATGATCAGGACAAAGCTGTACTTTTAAATCTTCATGAGTTCAATATCACTTGACTTTTAGTCACTAAGCTGCAAGAAATATCCACAAATTTTATGTTTACAGACGGTTTATAACATGTGATCTTTGTCTGTTTTTTAGCTACTGTAAAAAGTGGGTTTATTTATTATTATTGTTATAATGATGAGTTTTATTGAGTAGCTAGCAGGCCCATACATAATACCCGCTTTGCTGGTTGCGTTATCAAAGCCCTCACTCTTGCAATATACTTGATTGCTGATGACTAGGAGATTAAGGCTCGAATGTCAGTCACATCCACTGAGGGTGGCTTGCCCTATAGGTTTTCCCATGCCCTCTATACAAATGTGGGTACATTTTTCTAAATTCCTCCTTTATACACCATTATGTAAATATGTGAAAATGTGGGGTTGCGCAGTGGGTCCACACTAAATATATAGATACAATTAGACTACTTAATTCTCTTATATTTTTTCTTACTACCAATACCTGTCCAGGTTCTTACATATTTAGCTACACTAATTGATTTGGGGTGAGAAAGGTTGAATTTAGAGGAATTGTACCCACATTTGTGTGAAGTGATAGAGGGTAACCACCTAAGAAAAATCAATCTCAATACACTCAACTAGGACTCGAGAACATCGACCTCTATGTCACTGGAAAACCTGATTCGTTGAGTTTGATGTTTATTCCGTGTGCCCATCAGAGGGGGTTATTATCTGTTAAGTTATTTTAAAACGAACAACTTTTCTTCTTTCTGAATTAATTGTTGGTCTAATAAATCATAGGCTACATTGGAAACTAGCGAGATTAAAAGCCTATCTGTCCACCAACACTCCCTGGAAGATTAAGTTAAAACTGGCTCTAATTTAATAACCTTTAATATAAACTTAACTTGCTCAAATAAAATAAATATCTGGGTATTTAAAACAATCTATATTGAAATATTAATTTAATTTATCTTAAGTTTCTATCAAATTTGAAAAAAATATTCTTCTTTAGATAGCGACATAGGCTACTATAGGTAAGCCTACGTATGTACCGGTAATTTTGTAGATATAAATGTTTAGATAGCACATTTTTATGTATAGTATAACAATTTATTTATAATTACATTCACACATGATATCACATTTATTTTGCAAATAAATTAAATGTCGTTGAAAAATGATACCTGGACATGGTAATCATATTGGGGATTTTTGGCTTAGCGTGCCAATGCTCTACCACCTAGCTATTCGGGAATGGTTCCGTACCGTACTCAGGGCCACTCTTCATTTATAGTTCAAGGCAGAATTTGTGATAGACACATGAGTTCATTGATTTCTAGAGCTATCATTGAATCACAGCTACCAGTGACTCGAGGTTGTCTTTATACTGCCTTTTGTTTGATTAAATCGAAGAGTTTTGGTGATCCACAGTAAAAGTGGGAAATTAACTACCCATGTTTATGGATACAGCCCTACAGTAGTCAATTTCCATCTTAATTTATTTTGTTTGCTGTTCTGGAAAATGATGTATAAATGGTTTTGACTAAAGAGGAAAGGTTTTTTATTTAGATATACCTCAGTTTTATCTTCTGTGGTGCTGACTGACAGCTCACAGCTGACTTCTGATGGCTTTGAAAAGCTACCAGACCAAATTATGTATCCCTACGCCGAACCATATGATCTGCAAAAACATGTCTTTAGCAGTTGTCACTTCTGACAGTCAAAATTTAGGTATATACCTAAATGTTGACTGTCAGAAGTCAGCTGTGAACTGTCAGTCAGCACCAAATAAGCTGTAACCTGGGTGTAGATGATTATTTACTATTCACATGCTTATCTAATATACTGGTGATTTGATGGGGGCAGAGAGATGCAGAGCAAAAGTCTTGGTCAATATGTCTAGCCTGTGAACTTGAAACATTTTAAGTCAGGCTAACTTACTTACACTTACTCACTATGGCATTAAAACTCAAGTGTTCATAGATGCACTTATAAAAGTATGTTCCATCCCATCCACCTTGTTACACCCTATCCCTATCTTGTACTAGTTCCATCCCATCCACCTTGTTACACCCTATCCCTATCTTGAGCTAGTTCTATCCAGTCCACATTATTACACACTATCCTTAGCTTCAACTAATTGTATCCAATCACCTTTGTTACACCCTGTCACTATCTTGAGCTATTTCTATCCAGTCCACCTCACTACACCCTATCCCTATCTTGAACTAGTTCTATCTATTAGGTTTAATAGGCCATGAAACAAAATCACACAGTAATGACATAAAGTAAACAGTATATTTATTAATATCTTTATAACAGAAACATCTGAACAGTAA
>CABFWB010006481.1:21152-32916 GCA_902151455.1 Timema bartmani
AAATTCGATGATAAACTCATTCAAGCTTGATTTACCTTCAAAATACATGTTTCTTAATTTTTTCTGAAGTTCAATACGATTCATTATGCCCATTTTAACATATGTCGCCTTCAGGGACGTAATCATTACTTTAGCGGTACTTGCATTTTTTATTTGCTCCAAAACATTATCAGCCACGCATTGCACAATAAAATCATTGGCCTTAGCATCTTTCATTAAAAAACTGTCTTTAACTCTTGAATCCGCCGATACATCCGGTGGATCAACAGACAACATTTCTAGCACAGCATTCCTTTCCAAAAGCCTCTACATACTATACAACCAGTTTTCAAAACCACTACCATCAAAGGGCTTTAATCCTGGATGCATATAGGATACAGATGCCACCGCCATGTTGAACTCGTTCAGAAAACTTTGGTCACCGTTACACCGTTTTCCCGAATCTTACAATTATAAAAATTAATAACCACGGATACTTTCTGGGCCCATAACCTATTAGGTTTAATAGGCCATGAAACGCAATCACACAGTAATGACATAAAGCAAACAGTATATTTATTAATATCTTTATAACAGAAACATCTGAACAGTAAGCAGACCATCGAACGACTATATGTACAATACAGTTACAGGGAGTAAGAAATAGAGGTAGCCAACATAACATAAACTTAGCAGAGTTGCCAATATAATCATATTAATACTATCCAATCCACCTCATTACATCCTATCCTTATCTTGAGCTAGTTCTATCCAGTTTACCTCATTACACCCTATCTCTTTCTTGAACTTTTAATTCGATCCAATCCACCTCGTTACACTCTGTCCCTACCCCTATCTTGAGATAGTCTATTCAGTCCATCTCTTTACACTATATTTCTTTCCGGTCCATTATAATGTTATCCTACCATCTGCATTTAGGTCTTCCCATTGGGTTTGCCAGTCAATACCTTCAATATGGTTCTAGTTTATTCCATTCACGCTGCATTTCCTGCCCACTGTAACCTGTGAGTTATGTACGTACGTACGTACATACATACGTACGTACATACATACATACATACATACATACGTACGTACATACATACATACATACGTACGTACATACATACATACATACATACGTACATACGCACGTACGCACGCATGTACGCACGCGCGTACGCACACACACATACACGCACGTGCGTACGCACACACACATACACACACACACATACACATACACATACACATCTAATCATATTCCCTTATGGGGTAGGCAAGAATCTGTACATATAGCTCACAAAACAACAACTTCGTACTTAATCCATCCTCACTAATTTTCTCCACACTTCCCTATCCTTGCATCTTCGCTTCAACAACATCCATACTCAGAGTCATACATGCTCTTAAACTTTTTTTTAGCAACCCATCTTAGTACCCTTTCAGATTATACGCCTATGTACTAATTACACTAATGTGTTGGGGATTGGGAAGGTTTAATTTAGAGGAAGTTCGCCTGCATTTGTGTGGAGGAAGAATGGAAAACCATTTAGGAAAAACCACCCTCAGTCGAACCCCGATTTTTCTATCTTCGACAGTCTAGTACAGCGTTTGCCAAAGTGTGCACCGCGGAGCACTTGCTGCTCAACAAAGCATCTCCAAGTGCTCTGCGAAGAGATTGGAAATAAAAATAAATTAAATGTGACAATCTCTTAAAACTGTGAATTTGTATGGCCATGAAACTGTGTCTGTGTAAGTATTGGGTAGAAATTATTTAGCACCTGCAGCGTGCTGTAAAGCAGTCAATGTAGATTACAATTATTAATAAGCCTTAGTGAATGTCATGCGTCACCTCAGTCAGCTTTGCTCGCCCACACCTTCTGGGAATCATGCAAAACATCGAGAACGTCGGTGAAGCACACAAATTGTACGTGGCGAAACCAGTCAGAGAGATTCGATGGTGACAGTTAATCTCATCAATTTGAGTGCTTGATTGATATGACATCAGATTCTGCGATAAAAGAGAATTTTGCAACTAAGAAGTCACTATCAGAATTTTGGTGACAGCTAAGAGACGAATTTGAAGTTTTTTTTTTAGATAAAGCGAAATTGGAATTGGAATTCTCTGCCTATTTGGCTACTAAGACAAAATACAGATCCCGCCTTAATATTTACAATATCTGCTTTGGATACATTATCAAATGCATTGCTTTACTTAATGTTTTTTGTTGCTGATTTTCATTTAGGTCTTGATGTTAACATACCCAAATAATTAAAAATTCGTTTCCATCGGGAATACTTCCATCATTTGGTTTAGTAGTCCCACCTATGTAGGTGCCAGGTGAAAATATCGCCGCCATTATGCCAAGGATACATTTGTGCAAAATTGATATTTTGAGAAAACAATATTTAAAGTTTCAATTTTCAAAGACTTTCAATTGGTAAAATTAAGTGTATATCAAATTTTAAGCTATTTAGAACTCTAAAAAAATTTGTGCTTTTGCTATACGATAAAATATCAACTAACAACTTAAAAATGCAGTTAGGTAAAATCAGAAAAAAATACAAAAAAAAAAAACCTTTGGCATCAGGGCAACGATAGTGCTCCATGACAAATTTCTCCCCTGAAAAGTGCTCCCGATTCAAAACGTTTGGGAACCACTGGTCTAGTCTAACACGAGAGTAGCACATTAGACCACGTGACCTCTCAATGTTCTCTTTTTCACACATTCAACCACACCCTATATGGCCTACCCCTTCCTTTTGATCTCCACTCTCTACCATTATATATTTGCTTTGTTACTCGATCCATACTCATCATCTCAACCTACTCAAACCAATGTAAGATGCTTCTTTTACATTGACATATTGGATTCCCTTTCAAACTCCACTCCTTTAGCGCCCATTCATTACTGACTATACAAGTTTTTCTACATACATTTCTTAACTACAGTAGAACCTTTTTAATTCGATGTCCAAGGGATATCTAAAAAAATTTGAAATATTCAAAATTCGAACTAACCAATGGTTATCTAAACTGTCTGTACACAAAAAATAAAAACCTCAAAATGAAAAATTGTAAAAATTAACTCACCGTACAAAAATTGCAGACTCTATCAGTCTCTGCACTTAAATTACATTAGGTACTTTGGAAAAAAGTGACTTGGGTTTGTTGTATCTTTCTTCTCTGGACAAAATTAACAAAATCTTGTTCTTATTGTTCCTCCATTTTGCACTTTTCAACTCTCTATGATGTTATTCTTTTTTTTATGGTAGTCGATAAAGTGTTCGGCTATATTCCATATTCTTTTGCGATATCACACTTCTTTTTCACTCTCTTTTCCACTTCTCTAATCACTTTAACCTTCTTGGCTAAGGTTAAACTTGTATAGGTTCCACGCTTAGACATAATAAAAAACACAGCAATTTACACTTGTCAGATGACAATGAGTGACTGTCACTGAAAGACAAAGGTGCTAGATTAGGACAAGCAACATAAAACTTACTGCTTCCTCACTGGGTATCACGTGATGACATTGTTATACAGAAGCGATTAAAGCAGAGCCAAAACATCCCCTATTCTAGGAAAACTGATTGCAGCTGGTGCAAAATTCACCTACTTTCTCGTTTACTATGAGTCAATTACTCTTAACTGTATTTGAAAATACAGGAATTCTTGGGTTTAGTTGAAATTGTTAAGTTAGGTTTGAAGTGAGTAGAAACTCGAAAAAAATCAATAAATACACGGTATAAACTTCGAATCATCCAAATATTTACTTCTAAAATTCCAATTAAATGTTATTTTTTACTATTGATTTAAATAAGAATTTTGTGGGGAGTAATGGTGGGTTTGAATCATCCAATTATTCGAATTAACCAACTTCGAATTAGCCAGATCCTACTGTATATAGTTCCAGCTGCATTTTCTTTGTTCTTGTGTTTCTCCTGGCAAACCCATGGTTCACATCCATACAACAATGTTGGCGTTAACACACTTTAATATATTACCAAAATAAGAATTACCGGTAAGAATTATTTTTGTAAGTTAACCCTTGAGCCGGTGCACTGGTATATTTAACATTAGCAGGCGTGCAGGGGACTTTTTGCCCTAGCCCGTTTTCACTGATCCATTGTATGTATGGATAGAAAAATTTGTTTTAAATATTTCTTTAATTAGAGTCAATTTAAACACATCCCACTAAATATTATCAAACTACATTATATATAATATTTATTATTGTGTTAGTAAATTGAAAATGCCGTATTTATTATTTTATTTATTTATTTGAGGTATTTTATATGCATTTTCTGAACTAATTGATTATATCAGCACATGAGAATTTATATGAGTGAGAGGGAAAGGACCTACCAATTTTGCCAGGAAAGGTATTTTCACATACCGTCCAGGATTCTTTTACATACTACAATCGATATAGGACTGACCGACGGCTTTACTTCTCCTCCGAAGGAAGCTGTGCTACGGATTTTTATCGCTCAAGAAAAAATGTCTACCCTGGCTGGGTTTGAACCCACAAACATCAGGTCCTGAGGAGAGTACTTTATCCCAAGATTGACCATACTTTATTAAATAGAACCTTTTCTAATAGGTGTATAACCTCAGTTTATTACAAAATAAATCTTATAGGGTATTATTTTGCTAATTTGTACTATTACAAATACAATCTGACTGCTCATACAATATTTTTAAGTTAAGAACTATAACTGCTCTTGGTCCTAATCTGAAAATTCCTGCAATATTTTAATAAATTCTGCGGAAGGTATAATCCAAAGTAGTAACTTTTTAACTATTATTATGAACATGTGCTTTCTCTAAAATCAATTTGTTACATCAGTACATGACTTATGAACAAACTTATTACTAAGTTAATACAAAACACTAAGAACTCAGACTGTAAATTCACCAATGATAACTTTATAGCCCCACCAGGAATCGAGCCCAAGAGCCTTGGCAAGCCTAGGCAAGCAAAAATGCACTGGATAGTTAGACTGCACGATAGACTAAACAATGTTTTTTTAGCACTGCATTTTACTACCAGTTCAGGCTATACACATATGTAAGTATTAACTATGCTAATGAGTTAGGGATGAGAAAGGTTGAATTTAGAAGAAGTATATTCACATTTTTTTGAAGGGAGAGTGGAAAACTATTTAGGGAAAACCACCCTCAATACACCTGACTGGGTTTCAAACCTTGATCTCCCTGTTATCGGCAGTTTAGTTTAACACAAGAGTAACACCTTAGACCATGCATTCACCAAAGCAGGTAATATTTGGTTCAAAAATCAATTTGATTAATAGTATAACTTGTGTTGCCTGAGCAGGCGCGGGGGGGTATTTCATGCCTCAACAATATGTTTGTTTCAGATAACTTCAATTTACAAATGATTAATTAAAAAAATTTAATTCCAATTACAGTTACTAGAGCATTAGATAGGAAAGGTCACACTGAAGGAATAGAAAACTTAACACACTCCTCGGGCGCCTGACGGTGTTACCACACTAACAATTAATATAAGATTACCTGTTTCTTTGGCCACATGGTCTAATGCAGGGGTCTCCAAAAATTTACTGCCATAGGCCAGCCGTGTTGGATGGGGTTGTCGGGGGTGGGGGAAGTGAGGTGACTGGCCAAGAAAATCAGGAAGTTGTATCTTTGTGTTCCTCAGTGGTAATGGGGTTTTAAATGCTTTATTTTATTGTACGATCAATATTTATTGTAAAAATATGCTTTCACAAAAAAATGCAAAACAATAATAATTAGAAAACATTATAGGATATTTAGACCTATATTTAGGCCATACATTTGGTAATGGGCTATGACTAGCTGAAGTCCTTGAAACTTTTTTTTTAAATGGTTTGTAATCTGCAGACACTTTGAAATATTTATTCTGTAAATGTATTTTTTTTTACAAAACTAATTGTTATGGATTAGATGATTCTATTTTTAATTCCCACTGTTCTTCCTCCTAACCCTGAACTCATGTACATACTCTGTCAGAAAAGGTAGCCAAATCCAGCAGAATAATTAGAAAACTTAGGACAAATGGTAAATATCATATATGTTTTTCAGCCTTAAGTGATGTTGACAAAGATTTGGTGCGTGCACCTGGCATGGGTCGTATCACTGGCAGCGCATCTATCGAGACACTGGTACGTGTCGGAATTGAAAAGGAGAATGGTTTGGCTCCAGACAGCAAGATGGTGGTCCTCCACGACTTCACTCCCTGCGTTGATGATGAATTGGAGGTTAAAAGAGGACAGGTGATTTTGGCTTTTAACTACACACATGAAGCTTTTCATGATTCAGGATAAGTACATTCTCAATATGATGCAACTATATTGACTTATATAAAATGTTTTTGGTGAATATTTTGCTTATTGTAGGAGCTGTCCAATTGGTTGGATTGATGGTCGATTTATTTATGTTAACAAATTGAGTTCTTACAAAGGCTCTGTTCTGAAGGGAAACAATATATTACCGAGTTAAGCGTTTTCAGAATAATTGATTGGAGTACATTTTATATTTAACTGTTTATAGACTACTGTAAACATAAATTACAAAACTTTCCTTAGAGAGAGCTCCCTCAAATTTTTAGTAAAGGGCAGATGAGTAAACATCCATTGCAGAAGGAATCATCCAACTTTTAGGGAATATGTTTACAGCTTTCTAATAATTTCCCAGATTTAACTTCATTTAAGCTTATTATTAGGGTGTCTACTGGGTTACAAAAGTCACCAAAAAGTACTAATTGCAAAAAAAGGTCACAAAAGTCCCTGAAAAGTCCCAAATTTTCAATATTTTGGTCATAAAGTCACGCATTTATATCTGTTTGAATTTTACGCGCATTATAACAATGTGAACGCATTGAAAGTCTCTACCCATGATGCCATGCGCTAGCCGCACGTTGCCTGATTGTTTTTATCATGATACAAAGGACAAGGTTAATGTTCGCCATCTAGTTAAAGTTTAATATTGCGTGTGAGTGCATTATGCCTATATATGCATTATATAATGTTCGACCGTTTATCAAAGGAATTTTTTGGTCAAAAAAGGCCACCAAAAATTCACTAATTTTTGTTTCTCCAACTTGGACTAGACACCCTGATTTAATGAATGAGAGATATTACAGAGAGTGGATTCGTTTTTAATCAAAAGAAACTACCTTCAACCAATATGTACTAAATGTGGTATACAAATACTTCTCTTAAGCAATTTTTTTTTCAAAGCTTCTCAATATTTTAAAAATTTATCATGCTACCTTTTTAATTTGTTGAGCTCAAAAAGTAAGCCTACCATAACACAAAGCATTGAGCTACATGAATCAACATTGTATTAAAGGGTTAATACATTATAAAACATAATACTAAAATTGAAAATTAACTGTTTATAAAGTTGGTCTAAGGTGGCCCATAGGCCTAATTGTGAACAAACATTCAATTTCATCAAAACTTGGCACATCATATAATTTGTTACCTAGTTTTACCCTAGCACATCTTTTTTATTATGTATTTTGTTCTTGAAATCTATTATGCCCATATAATATAGTCCCTAGAGATGTTCAAAGCTTGAAAAATAATGTTTAGTTGTCAAAAAGTAGCTTCAAGCATAGAGCTACACCTATACAAAAACAATTACTTTAACTAAATGTGCCACACACTAACAAAAGTTTGTGATTGAATTGTAATATATGACAAAAACTGTCCAGACTAGCTAAGTAGTTTGCATTTCAGAAGATGAACTTTATCACATTTATATTTATTAAAAATTAATCTGAGATATATTTTCAAATTGGACAATACATGTTACGGCAATATAGTACTGTGTAATAAATTACCATGCATTGAAATATATCACCCTCTCTAAAATAGAGGAACATGGAAATTAAATATTTTCTTAGAAAACTTGATATTTAATTTAAATGATTTTTGTTAATATAGTAGCCTATTTTACATACATACTATTCCTAAGACTTCTATTTTGGTAAAATTTCCAAATCTTCTTTTAAAGAACAAGCTATTTAAATGCATAGATATACACAAAGTGAAAATCGAACAGCTTTGTTTATAGGAAGGTGGACATAATCAAATTAATTTAAACTAGGCCTAGTTGAAAAGCAACACCTGGACTCAGGAATAAAATCTGGGACCTTTGACTTTGCACTCCAATGCTCTTCCACCTAGTTATTCAAGATTTGTCAATACCAACATAACAACCTAGTATTGTACACTTAGACGGCAGAAAATACAACCTTTAGTCGCTGGTGGCTGGGGTTTCATTGTTTATCTCAAGTAGCTGATCATTCCACACTTCCATCTTAATCTTGTGCCCTAAACTATGAGTGAAGAATGACCTTGAGCATGGGACACATTCTGAATAGCTAAGTGGTAAAGCATTGGGGCCATAAGTCAAAGGTTTTGGGTTCGATTCTTGTGTCCATGTTTAATTTTTCAATTAATTTAAATTAATTAAGTTATTTAAAGAAAAAATGAAACAGACTGCTGATCAAATGGCCCCAAAACACATAATTTTTAATATCTGGGTTGGGGTTGTTTAGAGATTGAAAAATAGGGGTTTATCATTGTTCTTTAAATGTTTAATAAACAATTTAATCAAATTGATCAAAATTAGAAAAATGGTCTACTTCTACAAAAGCAAAGTTTAAAACACAATTTATTTTTTCTCATGATTAATTTTCAATGCACATTCTATTTTATTGTACATGAGTCATAAAAATAGCATCTCTCAGTTCAGAACACACATTCACAAAGAGAAAAGCATATGTTACAAAAAACTTATTTCATATTTAATCTTTCATGTATATTTAAAACATTTTAATAATTATATTTTCCCTAATGCTTATGTGGGATAGAGAAATACTCTAAGCAATGTTTATTAAATTATTAGCGTATAGCCCGAACAGGTAGTAAGTATTATTAAATTATTAATTTTTTTTTATTTAGCACCTCATCTTACTACCCATTTCGATGTGCCTAAAAATTAATTACTTCAAAAAAATATTAGTCTAACATTTCAAATTAAAACGACTCCATTTAAAGTTGAGATTATTACCACAATATACTTTAATACCCTGTTTAAGACTAAAATAGTGTTTTTGGACATTAATATATTTAACGGATAAATTATATAATTAATTTCATTTTTTTAGACAAATCAACTAAAACCATTTAAATACACTATTTCCTTATGTTCATATCATAATAATTGCCTATTTCGACTGCATCAATCAAGCACTAGATAATGTAATAAATTTACTTTTTCTTGATTATAAATATGCATGGATAAAAGTTTTTTTTAAAAATATTAATTTTAAATTAAAAAATCCATTTTAAAATATTAATTAAATTATCTCTTTCTTTTAATCTTGTGTGTTGTGGCAAACAAAAATAAACAAATGCTCTCTGTTCCAATGACCGCCTAAAGTACAAATACATTGAGCAACCATCAAGCTTCTGAATTATGACATCCTTTGTCTTTTTTATGTAAATAGCTTATATTTTGTTGTAAATTGGGCTTAAATAAGGTAGTTAAAACTTTTTTAATATTGGTAATTAGTAAATAAACATTTTAAAGGACCAGAACCTAGTTAAAAACTGAAAAGCACATGAATATATATATTGTTTTATTTGATCAAAAGTTTGTGGCTTACATGTGCTCTCAGACCCTCTTCATTTGGAATGTAAACAAATATTGATAGTCTACAGTTAGCATTTTTTGAATTTTAAGAAAATAAACACGGAAGAGATTTACTATACAACAGAAGTAGATTTATGTCTTTATTTAATAAGTCTTAGCTATGAACATAGCACCTTAAATAGGTTCACTTTCTAAATAAGATAAATTTGCCAGAACGCTAAGATTTCAACTCTCTATATTAATAAATTCTCGACCCCTTTAGCCAATAAAATCGTTGTTATACCCTGCATATGATTAACATCTTTATTCTGCCACTATTTAACACACAATACAATCCTAATAAAACATACAAACCTAATTTATAAAATTTATTTTGGAAAGTTTTAAGATGTATTTTAAAGTACACAACAAAGATACTTGTAGAGCAGAGGTGGGCAAACTTTTTTCCCCGAGGGCCACATAGACATCTGTAAGTTCTCTAGCATGTGGCAAAAATCTAATTAACTAAATAATGAACTTTATTTTTACACAAAAATACATTTATTAGTTATATAACTACCGTAATTACCGTAATCACAAGCTTATGACTGTACATATGTAACATTATAAACAAGCTTGCTCGTTTGTTCACATGTTCAAAATCACTCACTGATTATGTATATAATTTGTCATTTTTGTTACTAAAATCTCCAAAGTTTTAAATGTGTGTGTGGGCCGCATAATTAAAGTCGCAAGCCACATGCGGCCCATGGGCTGTAGTTTGCCCACAAATGCTATAGAGGGTTGAAAAGCAGAAAGCTTAGGGCTCACACTTGATCCCTAAAATCTCTTAAAAGTCCCTTTTTTTAAAAATCATAGGTCCTGAAAGTCCCTAAAATTAGGTATATGACATTTTTTTAATACTTTATGTACATTTGTATGATTTCCATATGATTCTTTAGGCAAGTTGCAGAAATTCTGGCCCGATATTCTTAAAAATTTGTAATATTCAACTTCTGTCCCAAGTTAAATCGCTTCTTTGATGACGGAGACCTTAAACATTTTGGAAATAAGTTTTTGAAGTAAAGGATGTAATGAATGACACAAAATACAAGGAATTAGCAAAAGTAGTTAAAGCTTGCCTTTCATTGCTACATTGTAATAGTGATGTTGGGAGAGGCTTTGCAACTTCTAAACATGTAATTACAGAGCAGACAACTCCTATGAAAGAAAGAGCTTTAAATGCACAATAGAATGTCTCAGACAGTTTGAAGTTTTATGGTAATAAAGCCTCTTGTGTTTCATTCACAAAAGAGCTCATTGCCTATGGAAGAAATTCAAGAAATATCATCAGTACTGAGGGGAAACTAAGCTGAGAGAAAAGAGAATTAAAGAATATAAGGAGTAAGAAAAAGAAAGGATAAGAGAATAAACCTTAAGAGTGAAGTGTAATTTTCTTTAATGTGCCATATGTAAAATATCCTTTTAATACTTCATCAATGGAAAATCATGCGTTTTCAAAAATAATGTCAATGTAATGCACTTTAAACTTTTTTTTGATTAAAAGATCAACAAAAGATCTTATGACGCTGACTCCTTACACCCATTAGGAAGCCAGCCTTCATAACATCGTATCGCTAGGAGTTTTTCTATTAATTTTGACACTGGTGACGAGGGGTCCAAGAGGCAAGGGGTAGGTCATATATAAGCCGCTTGTGCGTATGAATACACACAGTGCCACTAACTTAAATCCATAGAGTACACAGAAAATGTTAGCGAGTAAAATTACAGAAAAATAATCTGTAGTTCAACGAAAATTGTATCATTTCATATAATATCTTTGTACCGAAGGTGTAATCATCTTAATAAATCGTGTGCAACATCACAAGTCTTGTTTACTTAATATCGATATTGATAGTGTTATATCACAGGGCACTATCACGACTGCAATGCTTTAATTAGTGCTCGTTCACAAGGCAAATATCAGCTAATTAAACAGTAACAATTTTAATTGGCGCTCGATCACGGGGCTATAAATATCAGTATTAAACCGTATCATTTTAATTGGTGCAAATCGCGGGACAAACAATCTGTGGCACTATAAATTGGCGCCCAATCGCAGGGCAA
>CABFWB010006482.1:5014-16981 GCA_902151455.1 Timema bartmani
AATATATATAATATATAATATATATAATATATAATATATAATATATATAATATAATATATAGATAATTGGGTCACTTCCAAAAAAAAAAGAAGCGCCGTGGTCCGACTCACCTTCGACGCCGACCGCCACGGCGATATCAGCCCAAGCGCGGTCACGCAGCGCCGGCTTCTTGTGGCCATCCATCGTCTTGTCGTACAGGATCGGATGTCTGCGCATCTCGGTGAGGAGACGCTGCTCGTCCATGGCGGCGCGTCGGCGTCTGCTGAGAGACTTCACACACCGCTCCGTCGCGCGTCGTGGGGCACCGCGGCCAATCGATTAAAAGAGACTGCGGTGAGATGGATGCGCGTTGCGAGACCACGCAGCGTCGCCTCGAGGTGCCAATGCGCAGTTCTTACTCCCCCTTCCTCGCTCTGCGCATTGCGAGGAAATGACGGAGCGTCACAACGTGAGAGTTGGAGTGAGGGCTAAGTCACAAGGTCTTTTGTTTCGTACGCCCGACACGACGCGAACGCAAGCCCGCACTACACACCAAGAAAAACCTTGATCATCCGAACTGTCTTTTTGTTGTTGTTGCGTCATTACGTCTCACGCATACAAAGTAATCACGCTAATGTATAAGAAATGACAAGGGTTGAATTTAGAGGAAGCGTACCCACATTTGCATAGAGGGTGAATGGAAAATCCATTTATGGGGGAGGGGGAGCTCAATAAATCGGACCCAGGATTTGAATCACAACCTCCTCGTCACCGCTAATAAGACCAGACGAGACTGACGCCTCTGCCCGTGTACCCACCTGTACTGGCCGGTAGTATTAATGATGTAAACATGGATTGTTTTTTTAGTCACAAAATTAGAATATTAAAGTCGTCGTACCCAAAGTGAAAATCACCAAATTATTGTAAACTTTATTTCATGTTTGTAGAAAATCCAGGGTCGCCCCTATTTTCTTACTATCAGATTCCCTGGGTTTAACACAGGGAATTTCCAATTTTTCCAGGCAGCTTAGATTGAAGAAAATATCAATAAAATGACATTTTTCATCAAACTAAGTGTGACGTCATGTAACTTGCGTTTACAACAGGATGATTATTTTAAGAGTGATGAGGAAATACGTCTTTTATCGCTCCACTTCTCTTATTTAATCGGTAATAAAACATGTTGGAAACAGCGTGCCTAATTCTTTAGTTCAGTTTTTCTTCCATCCAAAGACCTACTACTCCTTTAAACTTTCAGATAAATATCCCAAATTAACAATTAATCCAATATTTTTTATTATATTTTGCAAAAATCTGTTTTCCCAGTTTTACAAGTAAGTGGAAACTTTCAAAATATCAGCGTTAAGTTCAGGCGTTTTGTGATTTTCGTGCATATCTACAGCCTTCAAGCTTTTTTTTTTTTAATATATAAAGACCTCAATTACCTTTTCATGACTTCTGAAACTATAATCAAAACCCTAAACGACTAACGTAAATCATATAGGTCCTATATATCACGGCTTCGTTTAGAAAAAAAATATTTAAAAAATAGTTTTGGTAGAGCTCGAGAATTTTTGTCCCAATAAACTTTTCTTTAATGAAATTGCGGCTTTCACTTTAAAATAAATTTGGGCCCATCCTTGGTGTAGAAGTTTTACATTTTTTTAAAACAAAAAGTATTAAAATTGATTTGGTTCAGCCCCGGGAATAATTGTGAAAAATAATCCCTTCAAATTTTAAATATATATGCCCTTACAGTAGATGTTTATATATACACTACACCTCGATAAAGGAAATTGAACCCGGTTAAGTTTAAGGTGGGAGTATAGGGGACGCGATTAAAGAGCAGTTTTTATATAAATAAAAACATTTAAAAAAAGACATTAGACATTTTTTCCAGTAGAAAGAGTTTAATTTTCTTCACACGGTGATATCAACAGTTGTTGAATATCTGTCATGAGCACAGCAACATTAGATGAGAACACTTTTTAAATGAAGAGGAAAAGTTGTCATTAAATTCCAGGATATTATTGACAGAAATTCAACAACTTTTGTTATCACCGTGTGAAGAAAATAAAACTGATTAAATGTTTCTACTGGAGCAAATATTTGATTTTTTTAAAAACCAAAAATATGTTTTGCTATAAAAACTGCAACAATCCTGCCCTTAACTCGCGTTACCTACCCTTCCCACCTTAAATACTTAACCTATGAGATCCCAAACGCCAGTTTAGGGTAGTGCTGACTACGCCGTCTGCGTGGTTTTCTATGTTTGTAAACTTAATGCTGTTTTTAAAAGTTATTTTAAGATATCATTCGCTTCTTACCACCATATACAGTTCTTTTTCACAAATATTTAAGGTGGTGTCAGGATTTGTATTTTTGAAAGTAGCACTAAGACGTTGGTAATTTGTAAACTAAATCTTAACATGTTGGCAACACTACTTTTAGTAATTTGTTTCTTGACCTTGAAAGCACTTGTTTTAAAAAGTGTGAGCTCAGTTTGAGTTTCAAAGTTATCATCTCAAACTTGTGGCACAAGAGTGATTAAAATTAATTTTTAATAAAATTTTCAAAACATGTGAATAAAAAAAAAGTGTTATTTTAAATTTAATGCATAAGAAAGTAGCGGCTCCGGTCTAGAAAACTGAGATTTACGGCCGGACACATGACACCCTCTATCAGCAAATGTTGGCACCATCTTTGCAAAAATGTGGCGACCGCTCGTCCGGTATAGCTCGCTTGCGGGCGGACGCCATGGATGATTTTATTTTTTACGAACGATAGCCACTAAAATACTACCTCCTTTTCTCAAATTTGAACCGGCCGAAATAAAGGGAGGTTGACGACGCTCTATAAACAGTCTTCGGTTGTGTTCATGCACTGTGTACAAGATACAAAGTTTTATTTGGAAACTAATATTTTGTATGACTCACTCACTATTTTATAAACACTTTTTTTTTTTGGTGGCCAGTTATAACAAGATAAAATTGTGTGAATATAATACCATTTAATTTATGTCATGCAATATAATATCTCTTGCTGCCACAATCACGAAACAAAAAAAAACAGCATTTTATTAATGTTATATTTTGTTCTTTCAATGAGTTACAAGGACGTAAATTACATTGAAATCCTTATTGAAGTATAATTAGAAATTGTTTGGGAACAAAACTTTTTATTGATTATAAAGCATAGCCAACTTCGGTGGCCGTATGATCTAAGGCGTTACTCTCGCAATAAACTAGACTGCCGAAGACAGGGGTTCAATCCCAGTCGAGTGGGTCAAATTCCTCTAAATTAAAACCTTCCTAATCCCTAACACACTGTAATTAGTACATAGACGTATAAACTGAACAGGTAGTAAGACGCGGTGATAAATATAAATATATATATATATATATATATATATTTATATATATATTAAAATAAATGTTGAGAGCTGAAGAGGAGGTTGGGGTGGGTGTGTCGGGGGTTGCGGGGGGCGAATGGAAAGAGAAGCTTTGTTTCTAATAAACCTCGAGAAAATTGACCAGGAGACAATAGAAGCCGAGGAGGTATACCCCATCCACGGTAGGAGAAGTAATGAATGACAGGTAGCAAACATTGTCTGTAAGTAACTAATGTCATCCTATTCTGAAATAATTATCATTTGATTACTAATAATTTATATATATATAATATATATAATATATATAAAGGATTACTAATAATTTATATATATATAATATATATAATATATATATATATAATATATATATAAATTATTAGTAATCAAATGATAATTATTTCAGAATAGGATGACATTAGTTACTTACAGACAATGTTTGCTACCTGTCATTCATTACTTCTCCTACCGTGGATGGGGTATACCTCCTCGGCTTCTATTGTCTCCTGGTCAATTTTCTCGAGGTTTATTAGAAACAAAGCTTCTCTTTCCATTCGCCCCCCGCAACCCCCGACACACCCACCCCAACCTCCTCTTCAGCTCTCAACATTTATTTTAATATATATATAAATATATATATATATATATATATATATNAACTAATTAATTTCTCTTCAAAATATACCACGACCTGTATTGTGATCATTAAAAAAAAAATCTATCTCGAGATTTTAATAAATGTAGAAGTTTCATGACTCCTTGAGATCGAAAAAGTCGTTTTCGTAATTGTATGGCGTTTGTATTTCGGCCTAGAGCTGAAACAATTTTTTTTTTTTTTCGATTGAGCTGAAAACTTATCACCTAAGGTTTTTAGAAGATTACCCGCCTCGGTGGCGTAGCTGGCTAACGCGCTAGTCGTGTTGAGCCCGACTGCCGAGGACGGTGGAGATCGAGGTTCGAATCTCGGTCGGGTGAACTGGGGGGGGTTTTTCCTAAATGGTTTTCCACTCTCCCTCCACGCAAATGCAGGTTCACTTTCTCTATTCAACCTTCCCAATTCCTAATCCATTAGCGTAATTAATATTTAAGCGTATAACCTGAACGGGTAGTAAGACGCGGTGCTAAATAATAATACAAAAAAATAATTTTAGAAGATTCCTCCGAGGAGTTTTTGGAATTAAATATTTAACCTTAAAATTAAGGGTAGTATACTGAAGATCAAAAAGAGAAATAAATCGATTTTCTCGAAATCCACTATAACGATTTTGATTAAATTTTTCTATCTAGGTATTGTTTAATATAGTAAACAAAATGGCGACGCTCATTTTCCAATGAGAATGACATTTAGAGTAGTTTACATAAGCAGAAATTTCATATTTTGATCATCTATACGCAACTATTTGAGATAAGAAATAACTTATACTTTTAAAGTTAAAATATTGTTAGATATAAAAATTTCTTATTTGAAATATATCTTTAAAATACAAGAGTTTCTGGCATACAGACATATAGGCATATATTATTTATGAAGGTCTTTGAAATTTGAAATTGAATGTTATGCTCATTGGTGTTCCTCTTTTCTCCATGTTTATATATAACAGTGGAGAGAGGATCTTTTTGGTGGAGTGTTTCTGCAACAGTATTTATTATTACGTTTTACAAATCTTAACTCGAGTCCTTAGTAAATGTCTCTATTTTAAGATAAAAGAGATAAAAGTCCGTGCTGTTCAATGTAACATTTATTTTTAATCAAAAAGGGAGCCAACAGCAATCCCAGAACTTTAAACCAATATTTATATAATTTATTGATGATATTTTTTTAAACAATTACTACGCTTAATAGATTTTATCGCTAAGGCTATTTGCCATCTTGATTTATAATCCAGCGATGAGGAGGAGTGGTTATAGGAAATACATCCGCATTTGTGTAGAAGTGGAACAAGAAAAAAAAATCTCACGTATAATACAAACTACAGACCATCTGGATGAGATTCAAGCCTCGGCCTCGCCACCAATACAAAAAATGTTGTAAAAAATCACGTGACTTCTGATACCATCTAAATCAGGGATGTGCAAACTTACTTACAGGAGGGCCATATAAATAAAATAAAAACATTGGCGCGCCAAATACCTTTATTAATTAAAAAAAGTATTCTAAGTTTGTTTAAAAGCTTTATATGATGGGGTGTGATATGAATGAAATTATGAGGAGGTGATTCCCAAGAGAAAAGACAGAAGCTCACAAGTAGGTCGGTTTCTAAGACAAATTTCCCCAAGTTTCGTGGTTAAAAACATTTTTTTAAATGAATATGACGATGCAAGCATTGTCATATATTTATCAACATGATCTAACAAGTTTGCAAATGTTGATTTTGGTATTGGTTTATAAAAAAAATACAGTTTTGTTGTGTTAAAAAAAAAAAGCCCCTTTCACCGCGCAACACGTTTAAATTATCTACCCCGCGGGTCACATTAGAACCGCGAGCCGTAGTTTGCCGATCCCTGTCCCTAGATTGATAAATAAACCGTGGCGGAGATCAAACAGATCCTTTGTGTGACCTTAGAAGCGTGATCAGAATGCGAAAAATAATTATAATATTAACTTCTTTGAGAGTGTTTTTCTTAAACTAAACTTTACTTTCGCGATAATGTTAAAAAAACAAAAACAGGCGTAAGCCAGTCAAAGGTAGCGAGCCGCCATTAAACTGTTCTAAAGAAGTCATAAAGTGGGAGGAACAAAATTGCCGTGACTTGAGTTCCATCTCAAGGCCATTTAATTACCACCGCATCTTTACATCCTTCAGGACTACACCATTTCTAATTTAATCGGACAGAGAAGGCATAATTTAGAAGAAATGTACCAATAATTTGGGAGAGTTGGAAAACAAAACATCGCGACGGGTTTCAGGCCCCAATTTCCCCACCAGCAGCAAATCAGACTAAAAAATCTCGGCGTTTCGTCTGCGTGAAACCACCTATGTTGGCTCAGAGTAGATATTTCTTAATTCGCTTGGGGAGAAAGTGCGAAAACCACACAGGAAATGCCACCCTCAGCACACTCGGACGGGATTCGAATCCCTACCTACTCGTCACCGGCAAACAAGAAGAGCCCGACTCTTAAGCCCCCATGCTCACCGATATATGTGAAATAGGCTCAACGTGATTTACATCGCCGATAGTTTCTTGAGAAACTAAAACGTAAAACTAAATTTTGAAATAAACAATAATATAGAGAAAAACTTCCGTAGTCTGCATTATGAACTAATTAATAATATTACAATAAAAAGCAGAACGAAGCAACCTTAAACGCATATGCCACAAAAATTAGTTCTCAATCTGTGAACAAGCAGTGTTGCCAATTCATAAAAGTCCCGCCAAAAAGTGATCAAAATGATCTAATTTCCCGCTATATTTGAAATAGATCAAGAGAGAAATTTTCTGCAGTGGATGTAAGAGAGACCAGGAAAGTGCAGATAATGGGTTGGATTGGAAGGAAGGTATGGACGGCGTTAGGGGTGGAGTGAGGAGGGTATAGACGGCGTTAGGGGTGGAGTGAGGAGGGTATAGACGGCGTTAGGGGTGGAGTGAGGAAGGTATGGACGGCGTTAGGGGTGGAGTGAGGAGGGTATGGACGGCGTTAGGGGTGGAGTGAGGAGGGTATGGACGGCGTTAGGGGTGGAGTGAGGAGGGTATAGACGGCGTTAGGGGTGAAAGTGAGGGTATAGACGGCGTTAGGGGTGGAGTGAGGAGGGTATGGATGGCGTTAGGGGCAGAAGGAATCCTTCCCAGACAAAGGAACGGGCCCACCTGTCAGAGCTTCGAAGGGATGAAGGAAAAAGGGGTGATAACAAAGCACACATCCAGAGGAAAAGGGCACAGAGACGAGAGAAGCTAAGACGCGGGAAGGAATATTTCAACAAACAAGGCAGGCTGGTTACAAAGATGTACAAGCCTGGGTATTACGTCCTTTGATAGTTACGTTATAGAACAAGATTACGTGGAAAAGGTGGCAATACTCAGACCAGAGGTTAACTAATTCGCACTTTCTTTGGTTGGAGGGCTCATCTAGGAGCCAATTTCAAGTATCAGTGCAGATACAGTCACATTTTCATAGGAAGAACCTTATAATACATCTATGAGATTTACTAGATACGCTTTCCCGTATTTAATACGTCAAGTCACGTGATAAAACTCGCGTACCAATAGCAAACTTGAATATCCATAGCAAACCTGAATACCCATAGCAAACTCGCATACCCATAGCTAACTCGTATACCCATAGCAAACTCGCATACCCATAGCAAACCTGAATACCAATAGCAAACTCGCATACCCGTAGCAAACTCGCATTTCAATAGCAAAGTCACCCGCTGTGGCCCGTGGTCTAACGCGCTACTCTCGAAGTAGACCAGACTGCTAATGACGATGAGATCGATGTTTGAACCTTGTTCAGGAGTATTCAGGATGGGTTTTTTTCAAAATGGTTTTCCACTTTCCTTCCACGTAAATGTGGGTACACTTCCTATAAATATTACCTCCCTAATCCCTAAAACCATTAAGAGTAATTAGTACATAAGCGTATAACCCAAACGGGTAGTAAGACGCAATGCTAAGAAAAGAAAAAAAGAAAGCAAAGTCACAACATTAATCACACATGGTTGTTATCAGTTAGTACTTTATAACATTAAATAAAACTAACATTGTACATCCCTTAATACGTGGTTTCACAGAATAAAAAATATCTCCCAGCCCACTTGCAGACATAACTCATTTCCCTGCCTCCGACTTTTATGTCCCAAAAAAAAAATGTCGTTTCAAGCTCGACCATCCTACAACGAAACACGTAAAGCTGTTTGTCATTTTATATGGGGCTGTACTTGGAATATGAAATTATGACTGACAGTTTGTTTGTAGATTATTAAATATAGATCTCCTTTTTTTTATGTGAGCTTGGAGCAGTTACCTTCGGAACATCATAAATTATTTACTTTTAGGGTAATCGAAAAATATCGTTAAAATGATTTTACGTATTTGGAATAAGTTTCTGATAGCGAGAACTAGCATTTATTAGCTACAGTTCAATTTTAATAATAAGGTCATTTTATAAAATTAAAACAATTTTTTTTCCCTGTCAACAATGATAGCAGTTTACAATATTATTAGTTTTTTTTACGGGTATCAATAATTTTGTTTGTGTGTGGGTGAGTGAGAGAGAGAGAAAGAAACTTTTCTAGACTTCAAAGTGTACCCTTAATATTAAAATTGGACCGTAGATTGGTTTAGAATATCTTAAATTACTCAAGGATTTCTAAAAATGCATTGATAAAAAAATTATCTTAAATATTTTCGAGTAAAAAGAAAGATTAATCCCAAAATATGTATCAAAACTAAAAAAATTAATTAAAAGTATCCGATTCAAAAGTTTTGAGCTTTATATATTGCTTGCATTAAAATATTCTATTAACGATAATAAAGAAAAACAAAAGACATGGACATCCATTAATTTTAGTCTTGTAATGATTTCCTTTCAAGGTAATTTTTGTAACAAAATTATGTAATAAAGAACGGGTGCCAAAATGGAAGTTCGCCTGGAAACAAATCGTGCTTGAGGCTTTGCAAAAAAAAAAACAAAAAAACCCACAAGCACTGATTATGAATCTACCACCCCCAACAAACACACACACACACCAACACATAGAATGACCCATCCCTCTTTCCAAAGTATGTGAGAAGATCTACGAAATGGGGAAATAAATGGTTCTGTTCGGAGAAGCCACCCGGTAAATAATCGTCCTTCCCTGCCGGTACACCCGGAAGATGGATGACACCCAGGAGAGGGTGGAGACAGACAGAGAGAGTAAAAACATCCCGGTCCACATCAAAACTCGGCTGGACTTGGGGGAGAAAATACTTCCCAAACTGAGAAAAGCTGGGAGAAGTCAGCCCCGCAAATCGATACGCGCGCGCGCGCGTGTGTGTGTGTGTGTGTGTGTGTGTGCGTGCGTGTAGGGGAGGAGAATTACCGTAAAATTTACAACCAGCATCACTTTATTTCGTGATATTTTCTTAAGTCAGCAGACTGGCCGCGCTGATTTTATAGCTAGAAATAAACATTTTACGGTAAAATTTTCAATAGGAATATTTCCCGGTCCGAATAATAAGCCGATTGAAGCCCAGGGTAAGGGAATGTATTGTAATATTGAGGTAGTAACATATCAGATCTAAAGCGGCGCTGTAGTTAAATTACAAATCAGCAGAAATTACGGTTTCTTCAGGTGTGGATGTAGAGAACGTGAGAAAAGGTCGGTGTATTTACAGGTTTTTTTTTTATAGCAAAACACTTTTTTAGCCAAAATAAATAAAATATTTCTCCAGTAGAAACAAAGAGTTTAATCCTCTTCCCTTGATAATATCGACAGTTGTTGAATATCTGTGAGCATGGAGGCATTTGGTGAGAAACTTTTTAAATGAAGATAAAAAAAGTCATTAAATTCCAGGACACCCTTGACAGATATTAAACAACTGTTGATATCACCACGTGAAGAAGATTAAACTATATGTAGGCCTATCTACTGGAGAAATATTTTATTTAATTGGGCAAAAAAAAAAGTTTTGCTATTAAAACTGCAAGAACATTGGCCTTTTCTATCATCTCCAGCATCTTCTTTCTATTTCTTTTTAGCACCGCGCCTTACTACCCGTTTGGGTTATACGCCTATGTACTAATTACACTGATGTGTTAGGGATTATGAAGGTTTTAATTTAGATGAAGTGCACTCAAATTTGCATGAAGGGAGAGCGGAAAATTATTTTTAAAAAACACCATCATTGCACCCGACCGGGATCGAAACCCCGATCTACCCGTCTTTGGTAGCCCTCCACCTTAGAATCAAGAAACAAAATCTATCCCTTTTATATTTAGGTGGAGAGTTGGTATTCCCTTACAATTCCGTTTTCGCTGACTTTTCCCCGTCTGTAGTCACCATGTCAGTCGAATTGATCTGTCGGGAGTATAACGACATTTTGAAAGACTGAAAATAAACCTCATTACCAAGTCTTTTTCAAGGCTAGGTAGAGAGGAATAGAAGTCGTTTTACGACTGTGCAAATTTTGAAGAAAAAAGGCAAACGAGAACAAAAAAAAAAACATCGTACAAAAATCAAATTACCGTGAAGTCGGGACAGAAAATAGAGCACTTTGCCCTACTTTGAGAACATTTAATAAAGAAACATCAAACAGTCGTTTTTAGCTTACTGAGAATTTATCTACAGGCCAACGGTGGACGGGGAGACATCCTTAGAGAGCAACTACTTTAAACTAATATAAATCTATCCAGTCAACTGTAGTAAATTATATTTTTTTAAATTAAATTTCGTCTGACATATTAGCTCAGTCGGTAACGTGTCTGTCTACTGAGTTAGGAGTCCCATGTTCGATTCATGGCATGGCTATTTTCTTAGAATCACTGGGTCAGTTGTCATCGTGGATTCACTCGTTCGACGAAAAACTAGCGCAGAACAAAAACGTAGTCACGTGATGGAGCTCTAAGCCAATTACACAGCCTCATCGGCGCGAGCTGTTCGGCTGTAGTTTAACTCATCTCTCTCTACCTCTTAGGCTCGTCCGCTCTTCCCGAGGTGTTCAGCACAGGAGAACCAATCAGATCTCATAACGAACCATCTCAAATTAGTGCGCATGCGCTGTAGAGCCAGAAGCTAGCAGACAGCTTCGTTGGACGTTGTGAGGAGATTTGAAATAGCCCGTTAAATGTAAAGCGTGTTTATCGATGTATTGGATTGTGCCCCGACATAGCGGTATAATTTGAAAACATCCATCGGGAGAATGATCTAAAATATATGTTTATCCACTAGAAAATAAAATATGTTGATGGTCAGCTGTTTTAATTTAGCGTTACAATGCATCATGGGTCAACATACAGTATGTGAATTATTGCGTTACTCAAGCGGATTCTCTCCTCTATTTTCGGCAAACGTGTGAATCAAGCTTAACTCTCTTCCAACACATTGGCTCAATCGATAGCATGGCTGTCTACATCACCCAATAAAAGATTTTACGTTTGACTTAAGAAATTGTTGTTTATATTATTATTAATAGTATTATTATTATTATTATTATTATTATTATTATTATTATTGTTATTAGCACCGCGTCTTACTACCCGTTCGGGTTGTACGCACTTACGCTAATGTATAATGGTAGGGTGATTGTGAGATGAAATTGAGGACCTACAGTTTAACGTGGGATCCGAACCACGGTGGAGGCCTGGCAGTCCTCACATTCACAAGTTGTGATTAATACACGTCTTGTCAGAGGTGAAGGAAGGGTTTGTCAATCAGATAAATCTGTGCCGGGACTGAGGATTGAGCCCCGGACCCTCAGCACAGAAATCCGACACCTTACTCCTAGACCACCAGGTTACCTACGGTATTATAAGATACGCTCTAATATTACATAACAACCAGCTTCGGTGGCTCCATGGTCTGAGGCACTAATATCGCAGGAGACTAGACTTCCGATGACGAAAAGATCAAGGTTCGAATCTTGGTCGGGTGTGCTGAGGGTGAGTTAAAAAAAAAAA
>CABFWB010006483.1:0-13911 GCA_902151455.1 Timema bartmani
CAGCCGCAATCTACAGCAGGCCTCTGCCTAGGTTTCATTGCATTTTTATAAATGAGCTTTAGCGTGTCAACGCAATCAAGCTTATAAATTAATTATTTCAGTGGCGCATTCAGGATAAGGTAATGGCAATATGGGAATTCCCCTCTCTTTTACAACTAATTTTAATAAAAGCTTAAAACAAGTGAAGCACAACAACGGTTCAATTTTCAGGTGAAGATCCTTTTGAAAATTACAAACATATTTCTTTGTGGTCAACAATGGTAACATTTTACTAGATTATTAACGCTATTTAATACGTATTGGTAATATAGGCCCATATAAAATATGACAGCTATGGATCACATGACTTGACCTAACGTAGATTAAGTAACATTTCAAGCTTTCAGATAAAAGATTCTTCCTATGAAAATTGGACTGTGAAAATAAGCTTTTGACAAGTTATTGAATTCGTAAGGTACAATATAGGCGCTGGGCCACATAATCTCTGGTTTATTACAATATTTAAAAGGAATATTTTAAGATATTGTACTCATTTAATTACATGTTACATATGAATTTTCGATTTTTCCAATGCTTTAGAAAACAACTAATTCCTGTGGTATTGCCGATTGGTTTTGTGTGAATGGAATGGGATCTATTCTAAATGGTTTTCCACTCTCCCTCCATAAAATTCAGGGTAAATTTATCAAAACTCTACCGTCCTCTACCCTGATCTCATTAGTATAAATATCTTGCGGGTAGCACGAACGGTGTTTAAGAAACGTAGCTCGATTAGAGAGCTAAAGTCTAATAACTTATTAAAGGTTACCAAGCACAATACAAGGACATAATCCACCTACCACCCTCTCCTCCCACTCCACCCTCCACCCCGTCATAATTCAAGAATAATACAATTAGAAGATAAGTATTTTCTTTCTTGTAAAAAGTTTGATTCTCAAAATGCATACAAATGTGTATTTTGGAATAATTAGCCGCAAATTTCATATTAGGTCGTATATTAACAACCAATGAAGTGTTTTAGTGAATTTTATTTTGAAGCACTACTAACGGTCCTATTTTCTTACAAAGCAATCGGGAATTTCGATAGCCTTGGGGCTATATTTTTGGCAATGATGCATTATCGGCCGTAGTGATAATTTAAACTGTGCGGTACTATTGCTTTCTTGGAATGAATGGATGAATTAATCAGTTGATCAACTTGTAATATTATGATCACTGAGATTGTGTTTTAGCAATGATTATGCTTTATGATGGCTTAGCTCAGTCAGTATTGTATCTATCTATCTACCTACCTAAAAGAGAGAGAGGTCCCGGCTTCGATTCGAGGTATGGCTGAAATATTTATCATTGTTGAAATACTGTTTTTTTTTTTTCGTTCACGGTGATGAATTAACGGTCGGGGGTTGGAGGTATGTCTGTGCTAGGTTTAAAGTAGTTTGGTGGAGGATGTTTGCCCTCTTGGTAGTTACGCGTTGCTCAAGGAAGCTTCCAACAAAGAGGTGATGTTACATAGGAACAAGCTTTGATGCTTGCAAAGCCATACGATTAAAAATAAATGGTAAGGTGCACCGCAAAAACTTTCGCTTTTATTTTAAAATAGAGACATTTACTAAAAATGTGTGTTACAAAATAATATATACTATTACAGAAACATCTCTGTCCACCAAAAAGCAAAACAATCTCATTTTCAAAGACTTGAGCACAAATATATACATATATTTGCTTACAGCTCAGAAACTATTGGTTTTATAAAATTATATTTCAAATATTAGAGCTTTATATTTAATAGTACTACATCTTTACAATGATAAGTTATTTAATATCTCAAATAGTTGCGGATATATGTTAAAAATATGAAATTTTCGCTAACGTAAAGTACCTTCAAAGTATTTTTTTTATGGGAAATAGCGAATCGCCATTTTGTTTGTAATGTTAAATAGTGCCTAGATACAAAAGTTAATCAAAATCGCTAAAGCAAATTTCGAGTAAATCGATTTTTCTCTCTTTTTGACCTAAACTGCCCTTAATTTTAGAATTAGATATCTAATTCCAAAAGTTCCTCAAGGGAACCTTATGAAAACCCTGGATACCAATTCTTAACCCGGTCGGTAAAATGGTTTCGGCTCTAGTCAGAGGTAGAGAAAACAAATAGACATATAGGTTCATCACGAAAACTTTTTTTTTTTCTGTTTCGAGGGGTCATGAAACGTCGACATTTATCAAAATGTCGAGTTAGATTTTTTTTTTCTTATGATCACAACATTTTCTCTCTGAGGGGTTGGGGGTTGAGAGAAAGTACAATTATGTTAGGTGATCTTTCTTAACTGTTTTATTGTTCAGTAGCGGGTTAATATGTGCCATTAGCGAACATATATAGAGCACAGTATTTTTGTTTACCTTTGTTGATTTGTGTGAATGAAAAAACATCAATTTACACTGTTTACGGTTAAAGCTTACCTACTACCTTGACCGGATTTATTATGGTTTATGGCCCTTACATAATAAAACACTTTTATTTATCTACCATTTTGCAATTTAAATCACTAAACTGTTCACCCGCACTTCCCACCACGTAAATGTTCTGTTTATGGCACTACCTCGGTGGGTATCATTATTTAGGTTATCGAGATTTGTTTCCAAGACAAGAACCCAAATTTAAAACTGTCACGTCATTTCACTAATTAACATAATGTTACGTAACGATTCATAGTACTTTTTTTGTTGAGAATTTCCATTGCTACAATTTACTACTCTCGAATTTTAATTCTGCTTATTTATGCAAATTATTTGCTCTCGAAATCCTAGAAACGTTTTTGAACTACCTAAATATAGTGTAGTTACTTACAAAGCGTTATTAAATACTTCATTGGGCGGATTCGCAAGGTGAATTTTAACTGGAAACTAATTACATTAAATTTAATGAGCGTTTTGTGGCCTTTATGTTCCTGGTCCTCCTTCCCCGGTCCCCCCTCTCCCTCCACACTCCTCTTGGCATTAGGTTATGAAGTGGGTTGCAATTTAATAACAGGTTATCGAGTTTCGACCCATGGCTCTTGTTTTTGGACACTGGAAGGAGAGGGGCGGGTCATTAAGAACACTCCAGTCGCAAAGAAAAAGCTACTAGCTGTACAGTATTACGGCGCCATGATTGACTTTGCTTTCTAGCCGATAACTTGCCATTTTTATTTATTCGTTGGGATAGTTATATTTTCTAAATACATAGATTTTAATGGAAATGAAAAGAGCTAACCAAACTGTATCTATGAAATGTAAATATTAAGCTGTGGATTTTAATTTAAAAGAATGGTTAGATGAGAAGTGATATCAAACCAAACAAGTTAGGATACAGTCCAATCTTTAATGGAGGGATGTTTTATAAAAATACAGACATATTATTGTTAACATATACTTTAACAAAATCTTCTGTTAACTTTTATTTTTTACTATTAATGTGAAAATAATATTTTAGTGATTTTAGTTTTTCTGTGTCCGAAACATTTATTATTTGGGAAATGTGGGTTTCCCCCTTACACAGTGATAAATTAACGTCTGAGATTCGAGGTGTTGTGTCTTTTTCTAGATTTAATCTATTTTATAATAGTCGTGTGCTGATATAGTCTGTCGGCTCAGAAAGTGCACTCTAAATATCTCAAATAAATAAAAGATGATCATTCTAATGTGAAAAGATGACCTCATTAGTCTTGGGGTAAAGTGCTTGCCTCAGGACTCGAAGTTAGTGGGTTTAAACCTGCCTGGGTCGATAGAATTTTCTTGAGCGATAAAAATCCGTAACACAACTTCCTTCGGAGGGAAAGTACAACCGTCGGTCCCGTGTCGATTGTGGCATGTAAAAGAACCCTGGAAGGTATGTGAAAATATCTTGCCCGGCAAAATTGGTAGGGTCCTTTCACTCTCGCTCATAGAAATTTTCGTGTTCTGATATAATCAGTCGGCCTATAAAGTAGCCTACACGTTAAATTTCTCAAATGAATTTGCTTGGTCTGGGAAAGGTCAGGTAATTTGGTCACATTACTGGAATTTTCATATATTCACTAAGCAAAATTCACAAATTTTATTTACAATTAATAAAAATAACATATTTCTTCCAGTCAATAAACTCCTCAAATATCTTTTAACAAAGCTGTCCCATTTGAGCGTGCTATTCTCAATTCTCAAAGTCATCATGTGATTTTCAAATTGTCTTCTCACCCATCTTCCACGTGTTTTAGCCAAAGTTGAGGCATGGCTATGCTCAAGCACGAAAATTGATTACTTTATAGAAAGAAGAAACTAAAAAAATAATGTGTCTCACAACAATTTTAAACTATACTGGTGTATGATGATCTTTTAATTTCTCATTATTATCTCCCTGGAATCCAACCTAGATCACACTATCCGGCAGGCCATATCTTTAAACATCTCGTAGTGTAACATAATTTCAGAATGAATATGTATAAAAAAAACACATTAAATTGCAATCTTAATTTAAAAAAATTATAAAGTGACTGGAAAAGTTGAGAATTGGCTCTGGAAAACCTGGAAAAGTCAGGGAATTTTAAAATATACTTAGGCTGGACACCCTGTATTAGCATCTTTGTTCAACACACAAGATATGTATGACCTTATTTAATGTCTTAGAGGTAAAACACCCGCACTAGCGTGGAAAGAGGATATAAAAACCACAATGGAGGATCACCCAAGTGCTTCCGACTAGGATTCTAACCCCAACCTTCCCTTCATTGATGACCAGGTTCACTGCTGGTCTTAACATTTTAGAACGCTAACACATTCATTCGGCCTCTCCATTTCTACCGGGGACATTCTTAATTATGTACATTGTGTCGTATAGTGCGCACCTTAAGATGTACTAAGTGAATAAGACAGGTAATTGATATTAACATAATTATTAAGGTGTATTTAATAATATGTAAACGTTATAGAAGAAGGTGTGACTAAGGTATCATTGGGTATAG
Organism: Timema bartmani; assembly: GCA_902151455.1. NCBI lineage: Eukaryota > Metazoa > Arthropoda > Insecta > Phasmatodea > Timematidae > Timema > Timema bartmani. The sequence goes on from CABFWB010006483.1 coordinate 4,974, forward strand.
ATAGTAACAAAGTTAAGTTACTATGGAGTATAGATATTTTTGGGGCTACGTGACTTGAAAAACAGCCCCTATTCAAAGTGCTCAAATAGGTCCATTAAGAGCAAACATTGGAAACTACCAGGGTCACATGTTGTCCCCTGATGTTCCAAAAGTCCACGGTTACACCACTTGTACTACGTAGAGTGAAAATTCTAGAAATCAACAAGAGGGCTATATAAACCATGTAAATTGAGCTCTCGGGCTCAGACTGAATTTCTTACTCTCTCAGACAGAAAGCTCAGAAAAGCTTACAGAACGTTATTAATTAGGAATTCCTTGTTGAAACAACTTGTACTTTAGAAGTAATAAATAGTTAATCTATCATATTACTTCGTATCTTCTAACTCTAAGATTCGAGGTTCCTATCAAGGATTTGGAGTTGAAGAGAATCAAACGTTCCTATCCTCTAGTTCCTGGAACTGATCACTCTGGGATACGAAAATTGTACACCCTAATGATCTGTGCTGTGCTCGCCCTTTGTTTGAAAGTAGATCATAACTGTATCTGACCAAATCCCACCGGCTTTTCTTTTAATTCGCTGCTCTGGAACAAAGGTGTATGCACGTGTAGTAGGTCTACATAGTGGGATTTTGGTAGGAAAAAAAAACCTTACAGAACAGAATTCCTTCCAAAATTAGTGTATATATACATCATTTGCTTTTATTTATTTTTATCACCGCGTCTTACTACCCGTTTGGGCTATATCCATATGTACTAATTACACTGATGAGTTAGGGATTAATAGAACTAATTGTGAATATAGAGGAAGTGTACCCGTATTTGCGTAGAGGGAAAGTGTAAACTCATTTAGGAAAAACCATATTCAGTACACCCGACCGTCATTCGAACCCCAATCTCCCCGTCATTGGTAGTCAAGTATATTTAGAGAGTGACGCCTTACACCTTGCAACCACCGAATCGGGTTACATAAAGTTATTTTAGTGCACCTCATATGTAGATAGATAGATAGATAGATAGATAGATAGATAGATAGATAGATAGATAGATAGATAGATAGATAGATAGATAGATAGAATATGGTATTTATGGGGGAATAATATTTTCGGGATTAGCTAAGTTCTCAGGAAATTTGAAATTATCAGGGGGAATTTGAGTATTTGGCAAACATAACCAGGAACAGTCAGTGCGCCATTAATTTACATAATTATAATATCATTATTAATTTAGGATATTTAACCTATAATTTCCATAGCATTCATCACTGTAAAATGGGAGACACTAATTTTATCAAGGACGATTAATTTTTCGGCTATGTCTTAAATCGAATCTCGGTACTCTTGGTTTAATAGGCAAACGTGCTGAAGTTTGAATGGAGGTTTCGGTTTGACACCTGCAAAAAAAAAACTCATGATTAATTTTATCTTTGTAAATCTAGGGAGGGTATGACGCGTTACTGCCAGAACCAACCCTTCACCGTGTCGGCAAAACGTTCAAAAGGCAGACAGAGTCACAGTCGGTCATGTAAACAGGCCGTAATGGCCCATGTAAAAGCCCCCCCTCCTCTCCTTGTCTACGACTGTTCGCGTGCTGCGTGGCCCGGGGTGCCAGGCGGGCCCGCGAATTACAGGGCCCCAGACACCTCATTTAATTCAATTTAGCCCCGGTCAGAGAAGGCCGCCGTGGACCCTGAGGGGGGTGGCTGTAATGGGAAGGGGGCAATCCTGACCCGGGCAGGTGCCGATGAAGTGATTGCTCCTCCGAAGCGTGTCTTCTCATGTATTACGTCAAGAGTATTTTTTTACCCTCAACTTTTTTTTTGTCAAAGTTCCTTTTCGCCGCCGCTACGCAATGTGTATAAGTAATTTACACCCATTATATGGGGACACAAAAAAAGGATAAAATATCAAATTACGTTGTTTTTCTCTTCTCTTTATTAGGTACTCTTAAATTGCTCTTTTGTGTGTGTGTATCTGTATTTTACGTAGTCTATAAAAATGAAAGCTATCTTGTTTTGTTTTTTAACTAATGGGAAGTCACACGATGTTATCAATTAAAATAAAAACGCAAAATGTTTTAAGAATATTCAAAATTATTGATTAATTATAAGTTGGACATATACTAATATTTTTCTAGGAATAAACTTTTATAAAATATAAAACACAATTTTTCCCCATCAACATTGAAAACATTTTACTATATATTAGTGTTATAATGATAGTTATTGATAATATATATCCAATATGAGAGCTGCAGATAACATGCCTTGATGTATGAATACTTGAAAGTATACTTTGTAATTTTTCTAGCTGTCGGATAAGGAAGGCTCTTCCTGTGAAAATTTTACTTTGGATAACTTTTCTTTTCTTTTCATGGAACATGATTTTTTTTTTACAGAAAAATTAATCGCTTGTACCCATGGTCAAGTAACTTTTTTGGATCTATTTAACTTTCACTTTCTGAACTTAATGGTTATATTTTAGCACATGACTAAAAATCTAAACTAATTGTTGAACAAATATAACACCCAATTAAACTGAGATAATAGTTATCGTTTCGATTCTCGGTGTGACCAATAATCTCGGTGTGACCAATAAAACTAGCATAAGGAAAATTGATGCATGGGATGATTTGACGGCCGATGTACTGGATGTTGGGTTAGAAAGTGCACGTTAAATACTCGAAAAATACATCGCCAAGTTTTCCATTTATATATATATATTTTTTTTTTCTACATCTTTAAAATAATCATTTTCAATTTTTTGTATATAAATGTATGTATGGCTGTAAGGGGAGGGTTCCAGCCCCCCAGTCACAATCCTAAGTACCCTCTACTTTTGAGCAAATATATCGTTGAAAGTATATACTATATATAAATATATATATATATATACACATTCAACGAATATATTATTTAACAACTTTAAGTTACATAAAAATTATGTTTGGTATTCTGCAGTAAATTTGTCAAATTTTCATGTTGTCTGAAAATCCGGAAACGTCAGAGAATCTAATAAAAAATAATAAAAAATTGAGGAGTTTAAATTCTCAACTAAAAAAATACATTAGTATCTCACCTAAACACGACAAAAGTATAAAAGGTGCTATGTTAACGAAATGCACCACTAAAATTAAAAACACATCAGAAGAAATAACTGGGAAAACGTTATAGCTTCTAGCATGTTTAAAATATATCCAAGCAACGTAATAAACGAAATAAATGGTACGGAACTCCGCACGGACTTTCTCACTCTATTGTATAAAAATTGATATATTTACTCAAAACTCGTAATATATGTGAAACGAAATAATATACACTAGCAAACCCAAGCATACATTGCACTATACCTATGAAAGACATTTTTTGAATCCCGGTTTTAAATTTTATAATTTTATTTCTAAAGAACTAATGTCCTCATTTGTATGTTTGGACTGATAAAAAAGATCGATATTGGGTCCACAAGGGTCAACACTTCGTATTAAAATTTCGACTTTCGGTTAATATTTTTGACATTTTATCAGGTGTTGCACATCTTCATGTCATCGCATTGCTATTAAATTCCTCATTTATAAATTTTGACCAATAAAAAAATGTAAATATTGACTATTGAGTCCAAAATGGAGATAAATCATTGTTGTACAAACATTTCTCTTAAGAGGTTTAAGGAAAAATAACAAACTTTTTGATAGCCTTACTTATATTTAATTACTCTTTGGTATTGGAGAATTAATTATTGCGTTAAAACTTAAGTAGTATCTCTTTACAACTAAAACTCACAAAATTGTATTAATATATTTGCCAATATCTCAGAAACGGTTGGTTTTATAAAAATATATTTCAAATTAAATTTTTTTTAATTTTTAATAGTACTACAATTTTGCAATGAAAAGTTATTTAGTATCTCATATATTTGCGGAGATATGGAAATTTCAGCTTCTGTAAAGTACCCTAAAAGTCATTTTCATGGGAAAATGAAAATAGCCAGTTTATTTATATCCTTAATCAACGCCTAGATACGAATTTTAATCAAAATCGTTAAAGCCGATTTTGAGAAAAATCAATTTTTTTCTCTTTTCGCCCCTTATTAAAATACGCTTAATTTTAAGTTTAAACAAACACACAGACAGACGGCATTACAAAGACCACTTTTTAGGGTTCGAAGGGTCATGAGACGTTGACATTCATCAACATTTCAGGCTAGATTTCTTTTTAAGGTTGCAAGACTTTACCTTTTGTGTTTTAGAAAAGTTAAAAAAAATTAACATTTGCGTATAGCTTGAAAGTTATCGGTTTTATAAAATTATACTTCGAATAAAATATTTTTATTATAAATAGATCTACATATTAGTAATGAAGTAATTTCATATCTCAAATAGTTTTGGAGATATGATAAAAAAAAATTATAATTTACGCCCTCAAAGTCATTTTGCCGAAATATTGAGAGTAGCCATTTTGTTTGGAATATTTATAAATGTTTATAAATGATTTAATCAAAATCGTTAGAGCCTATTATGAGAAAATTGGCTTTTTCTCTTTTTGCCCTTCAGTAAACTACCCTTAATTTTATGGTTAGATATCCAATTCCAAAAATCCCTCGGGGCACCCCTATGAAAACCCTAGATACCAAGTTTTAGCCCGATTGGTAAAATAGTTTATGCTCTAGTTGAAGGTACAGACAGACTGAAATTCAAAAATCACTTTTTCAGATTCGGGGGCTCATGAAACTTCAAGATTCGTAAAAATATCGAGTTCGAATTTTTGACGATCACAATACTTTCTCTACCTGTAAGATAGCGAGAAAGTAATAATTCATTTCTGTAAAATCTGAAAAAGTCAGGGAATTTTAAAATATAAATTTTGTAGCCAACCTGATACTGTTTTAATAATGTCAAAATGGTTTTCGTAATTTTTTTATTGTTTTAAAAGTATTTAATATATGCCGGTACCCAATTCACAATACTTGTGGGCTTGTTTGGTAGCTTTAAGTCAGTGCGAAAGCAGTAAAAATGTTCTTGCTGTGAGATGTTGATCTAGTCTGCCCTTCTTAAAATAATAACCTTCCTTTGGTAAACCGCAGCCTAAATACAAGGAGCACACAAAGTGACAAGAGGTATTGTAAAAATGATTGACAGCCTATCTGTGGTGGTGGAGAAGCCCTTTTTCGTTTCGATACGTCAGAGTTTTCAGGCGGGACTTTAGGGCAGATAACTTGCACGCGGAGGGACTTTACATAATCATCAACTGGGTCTCATACGTTGGGCATGATCTCAAAGTCACGCTTGGATGAGTTCCCTTAGGTTGGTTGAGTGACTGAAGAATCTAAATTCATATTGGAAGATTAATTAACTGCATCGATGAGTAGGCTAGTCTGGTCTGACACAGCCGGGTAGGTTGAGGTTCGAATCCCGTCCAGCTTTATTGAGTTTTTTTTTCTTCTTCTTAATGACCTCTATTTCTTCAATAAAATGTGGCTAATGTTTTTCTAAATTCTACTTACCTCCATCCCTGCTTTAATATTGTAGTAAAATGCGGATAGTTCCGACAGTTTGTAAAATACAATGCAAAACAAAAAAGAATAAATTGTATAAGGACGCTTCACTTTGAATTTAATCCATAGTTTACACAAAAACTCGACATTTTTAACATTAAAGATAATACTTGATAAATATCTGAGGTATCCCTTAGACCCCCCACCAGGGCGTGATTAAGGCATTGGTTTTGGGGATACAGCCCTAGGGGGCCCCGCCGCCACTTTGAAGGGCCTTCAGAGATTTAGTGAAAAGTTATTTATTTTGTTAATGCGGAATCAAAGTATAGGTACTCTAAATTATCCATTTTAAAAATTGTTCTGAAGATACCATATTCATAGTTGTAATAAATATACTATTTTTTTGTCGGTTTTGAAAATAAAAGTGAGGGCCACACAGTACCTGTAGCCCAGGGAACTAAGAAATCTTAACCTGAGCCTGCGCCCGATACCCGGTAGTCATGTGGTCTAAGTCGTCGGGATCCTATTAGACTGGATTGCCGGTGACTGGGTCAAGGTTCCCATCCAAGCCGGCTGCAATTGTAGGGGGGAGAGGGGCTCTCGTATTGTGAATTTTTCCACCATCCCTCCATGATAATGCGGGTGCGTTTCCTAACTATTTCTTACCCCATGGACCAAACCTTTATTTTTCCTCGTACTATGCGTCTTAATGTGGATCCACACGTTCGCCGAAAAACAAGTGCAGAACAGAAACGTAGTCACGGGACGAGTTCTAAGCCAATCACAAGATTTCCGCCTCATTTGGCGCGAGCTGTTCTGCTAAAGTTCAACTAATCTCGTCTTCGTCCGCTCTTCCCGAGATGTTCGGCAGGGGAGAGCCAATCAAATTTCAAACTCAACCTTTTCAAATCAGTGCGTATGCGCATTTGAAAACGCATGCGCTGTTCATCCATAAGCAAGCAGACAGCTTCGTTGGCCTTTGTGAGGAGATTTGAAATAATTCGTTATTGTAAAGTGGGCGTGTCGGTATAGTGGATTGTGTAACAGCATTATAATTTGAAAACATCCATCGGGAGAAGGATCTAAAATATAAATGTTTATCCACAAGAAAATAAAATATGTTGATAATCAGATGATTTAAGTTAGCGTTGCAATGCATCCTGGGTAAACATACAGTGTGTGAGTTGCGCAGATTCTGTTCTCTATTTTCAATGAACGAGTGAATCAAGCTTTACCAACTGTTCAATTATGCTCATTGAATGTTGATTTAAATTCTTTCTTGAACCTGGTTTCATATTTCAGTATGCAAGCTTTTATTCGGAAAACAAGACACAATCGAAACCCTTTGAAATGATTACTTTCTTGAAACCATTTCGGAATCACTTGTCATGAAAATGTTCGTTCGTGTGATCACTGATCACCATAATCACAATATTATAATAAACGAATTTATACTTACCAAAATTTATTATTATTATTTGGTAAATTGAATTTCTGTCTACCAGAATCTCAAAATACCCTTCCATTTTGTTACGATTGCTTGCTCCTACATCAGTTGATGTCCTTAATAAATGACGCCGTCATAGGCCGACCGGAAGTCCAAAAGTTGTGAAAACAAACACAGCATTATATTAATATATGTTTTACGTGTATGACGATGGGCCCATTGCTATAAGAGGCAAACGACCGCTTTTGTTTAAAGCCACGTTTCCTCACGATGGATATTATTAGTTATTATTTCTAGTATTATACTCTCGTTACCATTATCCCCGCCATATATTTGTCTGGTCGGCCTCATGTTTGTGGATGCTTGTGTATGTATGTGTGTGTGTGTGTGATTCTTCGGGCCAACCTGTCATCACGGGGGCAGATTTCCCCTCCCACACTGTGACCCTCTTTCCCTCCACCCCCCCTTTTCTACCAACTACCGAGTTCTCGTTACGAGTCATTATACCTGGTAATTTGTGTGCTGCGGAGGTCGGTAAGGGTGAACGAGGGATAGTTTGACGTGTATAGTTCCCAGGAGTTGACTTTGTCTGTCTGTCCGCCCGTCCCTGTTACTCCCGTGACCCTTCCCCTCCCGCCAACTCTCCTCTATTGGGTCACCCTGTATCGTGGGTTCGTGTTTGGTTTGTTTTAATGGCATGTGTGTGCAAGCCTGTCATCCTCTAAACAACAAAAAGTAGAGCTGCATACGAATTTTTTTTTCGCCCTCTCCAAGAAGGTTATTTTACGAATTTATACATCTGTGATTCGTGAAATTGATGCATGATTTTTTTTAAACATCTGTTTGTGGTATATTTTTTTATATTAGTACACATAACACCAACTTAATTAAAGGCTTACCTGCTTGGGTGGCTGCATGGTTTAAGACGCTACTCTCGCAATATACTAGATTGCCGATGACGGGGAGATCTAACAGAGCTAAATTAGGATCAATTTAATAGTTGCTCACTGTTGTATTTTTTTATAAGGTCAAATTGTTTCATTGGTCTTAATTCCATTATTTTCTTAAGTATAATACAGAAAACCGCTCCACGGTGTGACGACTGTTTTAATATTTTTTACCTACCTAGATGTTATCAGTGGGGTGGGGTGGGCTCTTAAGACCGTGATTCCCAAATTTGGGGTGCGTTAGGGAATTTCAAAGGGGGCGTGAGGGTGCTTCGTTGCTAGAAGAAAGAAAAATGATCAAAATTTCTCATAATTAGTTCCGAATTTTTTTTTTTAATCTAGTTTCAAAACATCATTAATCTGATTCAGGCTTATAGCTTTCGGATTAAATATTTTCCACTTTACCCTCAAAGCAGATGAAACCATACGTATCATACTCCCGATTTCTTCAACCAAATAAAAGATCTGACTAGATGTCAAAAAATTGTCCGCGTTGTTCACTTTTCGTGTTTCACAACTAGAATTTTTCCACTCGTGGGGTAAATAAAACATTGCCCTTAGCATTAACTGCCATGAAAGCTTGCATTTAGATAGTTTAACTAAAAAAAGGGTGGAATATCTTATTTTAGTTTGTTTTCAAAATTTAAAAAATAAAGTTTTTGTGTCTAAACGTAATTTGAATGTTTTGTCAGCGTGAGATATAAAATATTAAAAGGAGAGTATGAGACCCAACACTTTTGGAACCACAGGTCTACGAATAAGCGATGAAAAGGATAATTTTAGATTAAATATACCAATATTAGCGTGAAGAAATGATGAGAAAGCCACACTGATAAATTACACACGGAAAACCAACCTCACTCCACTTGACCCAAGTTTTAGACGTTGACCCGCCCCCGACCCCCTGTCGCTAGCAATTTTGCCGTTTGTGAACCCGACGTCTTAAACTACATAATAACGTAATTTACTAAACTCTATAGTCTGTCCATAAATTCTTCATTTCGTGAAGTAATAAATCTAAGACATGCACTTTCTAAATCTGACGAATTAAAAAAAAA
>CABFWB010006483.1:14406-32909 GCA_902151455.1 Timema bartmani
TTTTTTTTTTTTTTTATTATTTAAGGTTTTCTTACGTGAAAAGAAACTGTTGGTTTGCATAGCATATGCAGACCCTACCACCAGAAAGTAGTTGTTGGCCGATCCTTCTTGGCTTAGTGAGAAAGGAGACCGGTTCGGTCGTAAAGGCGGGCTTACACGAGGCAAGTAAACAAGCAAGTCAATTGAACAGGTTACGTTGTATCTTTTTATCAAGAGGAAGTAGTTGCACATGCATGTTTTTTTCACTTACAGACAAGTCCATGTTGTAGTCTCGACGCTAAACGGTTGGCTCCGATTTTAATTGGAAGGGAACTTCCTATCTGATAGTTTTAGAAAGCTACTAGATCTAATTTCACTTGTTCATACGTCAAGTCTTGTAATATGCAGCTGTAACTCTTTATATATATATAATCAATACCTAAAAATAACACCAAAAATATAGTAAAATATTTTGGCCGCAAATAAGTTTGTATTTTTCAAAAGGCTTTTCTGTAAAAAAGGGAATATAACACTAAAATGATGGCAATAACATAAAAATACCACCTGAAACATAAACAATATACGCGCTGTAGTCGGCAACTAGTGATTAGTAGGATTTTGGTTGGAAGAAAAATACAGAAAAAAGCCAACTTTTTTTTTCAGTCAACAACCATATAATTAAGCTGCTTCATTAGCCGCATGGTCTAAGGCATCACGCTCGCAATAGCCTAGATTTCCGATTATATGGAAATTGAAGTTCAAATCCCGGTCGGGTGTATGAGTTTTTTTTCTTAAATGTTTTCCCACTTTCCCTCCATGTGGATGCAGGTACACGTCCTCTAAAATCAACCTTCCTCATCCATAACTTGTTAGCGTGATTAGTACATATGCGTATAACCTGAACAGATAGTTAAGGCGTGGTGTTAAAAACACTTTATAATTAGTATTGTTTTTAGGCTTTTATAGGTGATAGCTACAGATCACAAGACTAGACGTATAAATACATTAAATTAGATCGAGTAACTGTTCTAACTATATCGGATAAGGGCCTTCCTGTGAAATATTGACTGTACAGGTACAACCTGTTTGAATGGGTCAAATAAACGGACAGGTAGAGCAGGGTTTGATAGGAAGAAACTTTTAGAAAACACAAACATATATTTTGTGGTCAACATTTAGAACATTTTACTTGATTAATAGTATTATTTCATTGGCACAGATATTATCAGTGAAAAGTGAAAGTTGCAATTGCAAAATACATGACTTTACGTGTAAATATATGAAAATTGCTTTAATAACTTTATAGTTTTCAAATTCCTGGAATTTAATGACAACATTTTCTCTTCATTTAAATAGTTTGTTTGGTAATGCCACAATGCTCATGACATATATTCAGGAACTGTTAATATCAACATGTGAAGACCATTAAACTCTATATTTGTACTGGAGTTATATTTTATATATTTTGGCAAAAAAAAAAATTTTGCCATAAAAACTGCAAAAACACTGGGCTTTCCTCGCATCCCCTTCCATCACACCTTAAACTGCAAACTTTAAATGGTAGTCTCTTTCTTCTAGGAAAAAACGAACTGAAGAAATAAGCATGCTGATTCGAATACGTGTCCCATCTCCTCCGACCCTCTTTTATTCTTCTATTGATACATTGGGTTGGATTAACAACACCATACATTTTCCCGCCAAAGTCACATCAGTCTGGTATGACTTCACAATAGACATTTTTATGAAAAACGAAATGTTATTCCGCTATCTATTCTAATCTCTAAAGTGTCTGTAAAATTGGGGATTCCTTACTCAAAACCTGGAAAACACAGGGAATGATGTAATAAGAAAATTGTGAAAACTCTGGTCAGGTCATGTTATCTTTAACTGTCACTCTTGATAAATAAATCCAATCATAATTTCATAAAATAGTTCTAACAAAAAAGTAAAATGTTATTAATATTGGCCGCAATAAAATTTTATATTGGACCTATCTTAGATCTCCTTCCCGCCATAATTCTTTCATACCAACTCTCCCAAATTCTCCACAATATGTACTCAAATATAACAAACTACTTTCACGATTTTTCTTTTTATACGATTATTTTGCAAATTTAAAAAAAGTAAATAACTTGTTTTGCACCCGATCGGGTATTTAATCGCGGTAGTGATACGTGATATATAGTTCAGCGGAAATGTACCCCCATTCCCTTAGAAATAGAAAGAGGAAAACTATGAAAACCACCTAGCTGGGATATGAGCCCCGACCTTCCTGTAACCGAAAAACCAGACTAGATGAACTCGACGTTTGGTTTACGTGCCCAACTATAAACTATTTTGGTTTTCCAACAACAACAACAACAACAACAAAAGACCCGTTCCGGTGAACACATGGTCTGGCACGCTACTCTTACAGTAGACTTTACTGTCGATTACGGGGAGATCTAGGTTCGAATCTCGGTCGGGTGTACTGAAGTTTTTTTTTCCAAAATGGCTTTCCATTCTCTTCACGCAAATGCGGGTACACTTCCTTTAATATAACCTTCTTAATACCTAAAACCATTAGCGTAACTAGTACATAAGCGTATAACCCAAATGGATGGTAGGACGTGGTGCTAAAAAATAAAGTTATAAAATAATCATTTAAACCTCGCTGGAACACGTTGCTGACGTCCAGAAATTCCTCGTTATTTAAGAAGTGGTCCATCATTTCACAATATGGCCAAATCCCAAATGAAGACTCCATGTTCCTTTAGGATTAAACATGTATCACTTTTAAGTTTTATAATTTAAAAAATTGTTTAAAGTTGAGGCATCTCCTTTTTAGCGACGTTTCACGTGAATTGTCGCAGTTCTGAGACCAAATTAAATAATTGTTATAAATATACAGTTCACTTTCGTTATATTTTATTAATTTTTTATTTATTTAGCACCGCGTCTTACTACCCATTCGGGCTATACGCTTGAGTACTAATTACGCTTATGGATTAGGAATTGGGAAGGTTGAATTTATAGGTAGTGAACCTGCGTTTGCGTGGAGGGAAAGTGGAAAATCATTGGGGAAAAACCTCCCCCAGTTCACCGGACCGAGATTCGAACCTCGATCTCCCCGTCCTCGGCAGTCAGACTCAACACAATTAGCAGGTTAGCTAAATACTCCAGCGAGGCGGGGTAGTTCGATTATAAAAGTTTTAATACATCTATACGTAAAGTCATGTAATCTGAAGCTGTCACTTTTCATTAAAAAAATATGTCAATACCTATAAAATTATAAAATGTTGTAAATACTAACTGCAAAATTTTTTTTGTGTATTTTCTCAAAGCTTTTACCACCAGAATCGTTCCATACATCTAACCTTCCTCAAACAAATAAAGTAATATTTTTCGACTCTTCAGAACTGCAATTCTCATAAGAAATAGTGCAGTGTGAGGATATTTTCCCCATCAAGAAGCCGGCGCCCTTAAACATCACCATCTTTTTCAATCCCTACGGTTTTCGTGCCACTCGCCACGCGGACGATCTCTTGTGGCGGAATCATTACAACTTGCGTGACGGACCCCATCAAAGAAAGCCGACACTTGTGTGGAATCAAGCCTTGAATTTATTTTTACATTTATTATTTTATTTGGGTCTGTAACTTTAAGTTTCTGAGTATTCTCAAAGAAAATTTGGCCGTGGAGAATAAAACTGTTCGCACTCCTTTAAAAAAAAAGACCTCTGATTTTATATTTAATAAGAAACGATAAGTTTAATTGTATATTCTCAACTAACTCTGAAAGGTAGAAAGCTTACCTTGCTTTGTTCCACTATGGCGTAACTTTTAAGATAGGGCCATGGTTTATCAGTCAAGGTAAGACCTATAGGGTAAACTGAGTGCATAATTTATGGCCCTTAAGGCGCTAAATATTCGAGCAAAAATTCATAAACGGAAGAATCCAAGTGGGTTTATAACGTTACTACCCGCCCCGTTGGCGCATTTGGCTAACGCGCTAGTTTCATGTTGAGCCATACTGCCAAGGATGGGGAGATCGAGGTTTAAATCTCGGTCGGGTGAAATAGAGGTGGTTTTCCCTAAATGGTTTTCCACTCTCCCTCCATGAAAATGCTGTTTCACTTCCTCCAAATCCATAATCCATTAGCGTATTTAGTACTTAAGCGTGTAACCCAAACGGGTAGTAAGACGCGGTGCTAAATAAATAAAATAAATATTACGTTACTGGGTGGAACGTTCCGAGATAGGAGAACAAACGGGGGAGGAGAAAAATACAAATGGCAATACAATGTGTGTTGTAACCCCCCAATTAAATGGCATCATTCGATTCACAAAGATCCTTTCTACGCTCCTATACCAGTTATCTTTAGTTTCCCGGACACTTAGGTTTTAATCATTAACATAAATAAATGGATTTTCGGACTTCTCCGAGTGGACAATCTCACCTTTTAAACTATGTTTATGTCTTTGTCTATGAATAGCGTCATAGATAATATGTTTTGTTTATTCCAGTAAATATTTAACTCGTGTACTGTTAAAGGCTTTGTCAATATTTAACCTCAGCGCAACATCTGATTGGTAATAGCTCAGTTCTGACATAAGAACTTGTAGGGTTGAATAATACGTAGTGTACGACCTAAAAATCAATTATTCTTTTTAAATCTTTTATTGTAAAAGTATCCTAAATTTTTACTTTTGGCGTATTATTTATACATTTATTAAAAACAGATGTAAATATTACAGATTCCATAGAATGCGTAAATAAATATACAAACATAATAATTATAAATACACAAATCGTATGTTTTCCGTTAATATGCTAAAATACATATTAGAATGTGATTTTTATTTTTTCAAACTTAAACTAAAATAAAAATCCTCTATAAATGGTTTTATTTACAATAATTTGATTGATTTTACCCTACGCTGCTCTCTGTTATTCATGTGCTGTACTAAGCATAAATCAAAGTTTGTCGCTTGTAATGTCATCTAGCAGTCTTATGACAAACTAAATTCCATTTCTAACGCTTCCGCTTTACTTATTCTTTATGAGCATAAGAATTAAAACTTACCCATTTTTTAAAGGATACATAATTCAGGCTTTTCATTTGGGCTGTTTGTGTCTAAAGCATCGGAAGAGATACTCTTCTTAGGAGGCACAATTTAGGATTTTGGAGATATAATTCCAATTTTTAAAGGAGATATAAATCAGGATTTTCACTTGGGCTGTTTGTGTCTAAAGTATCTGAAGAGAGTCTCTTCCGAGGAGACAAAATTCAGTCGCCTCCTAGAAACAACATAGTTTTTGTTTCATTTGCACCTTACACAACTAACAAAATGCAGCCCCTTGTTGTTTCTGTGAATAGGCCTGTAAAGAAACATTTTGAGCAAGAGATGACTGTCTTTCAAAAAAAGTCATGCTAGTCGAATCATTAATCAGTATGATATTTGCAAAATATTTGCGCCAGCTTATTTAAAAGGAGCCTCAATTCAAAATGTTGTCAGTGGCTCCAAAAAATCTGGCATTTTTCCGTACAACCCACATTTTTTTGTTAGTGAACAAGACTTTGCTCCAGCCACTGTAACAGAACGCCCAAATTATTCAGAGGTCCACCTCAAATACTGGTGATGTAAATTTGGACAAAACTTTACCCACTACGTTGGGTGTTCTCCCTCTCAAGCAAGTAGCCCAGCTAAGTCTACATCAATAGCAAAAGTCTTAACGACACCCGCGCTTATGTCCGGAAACAAACAAAAGAAAACTCTCAGTCTTTTCGGCATAATACCTATTCCTAAAATTGACAATGAAAAAAATTGTACTTAGAAAACGAAAATGCCAGAGAGCTGAGGTGTTTACGTCTAGTCCTGATAAGAAACTGCAGCAGAAAAAACTAAAGTTAAAAGAGGCCAATGAGGCTAAGAAAAATATATTATGCGCAGCAAAAACTTTGTTCACACAACTAGAAGATGCGCATCAAATAAATATGAAATATATCTGTTTAGTTTGTAGTGATCCATATCTAGATCCAACTTCAGAAGACTAGATTCATTGTAGTCGGTGCAAGGAATGGGCTCTTGGAAACTGCACATCCTACTCTTGGTTCAGGTCATACTTCTGTGTCGAGTGTCAAAACTAAATTGAAAGTCTTATTTTATAGTAGTCTCAAATTAAATAATTACGAATGATTAACTTTAAATAACACTATTAGCTGATTCATTTGCTTCTGTAGACCTATATAAACATGTAACATAATTTTGGTTGATTTTTATGCTAACTATATATGTTATATATGTCAGCTGAATAATATTTAAAAAAATGTTTTTAGATCTACGTAATTTACAATTTATATAAGGCCAATACAATGTTTTATATTAGTGAAATTGATTGTATTCTCGTCTAATTCACTTTGCCCGGGTGGACGGGCAAAGCGAATAATTTGTAAGGTTTCGTAATTAATAGCATATTATTTAATATATCACTCTAAATCAACTCAGACTTTTATTCAAGTTATAAAACACACAATTTAAAAAAAATATGACGTAGTAATTTATGTAATTAGCTGTAAACCGAATTTTTAGCAATTCTTTTCGCCTAGCATATTAGCTTTGCCCGGGTTTCGCCTACCATTATGTGAGGTTATTTCCTATCAAGAAGGAGGGTTCTCAGAAGAACCCGTCTCACCCCACTGATAACACCTAGCTTAGGTAGGTAATACAGCTCGAAACAGACGTTGCATCGGGACGCGGTTTTTTTTGTTTTGTTTTTTTTATTCTACTTTAAAAAACGTTATTTTGAGAGCAGTTAACCGATTTTTTTCCAAATCAACATAATGAAAAAATAATTAATGAAAAAAATGTTTTTACAGATTTCATTTTTGATGTCAAGTTTAAAAAAAAAATTAAAACTGGACTCCTATAATTTTTCTGGTTTGAGCATAATCTTCTATTGGCCAATTTTCTTACGAAGAACTTTCTGAAAGGCTTCTCTTCAGAATCCTACTAGTTTGATTGACCTAGCTGAGCGAGGTCCTGTTTGGACTCTACCGTTTGGCATTTTGCCTATCTCTTTCACATTCACTCTTAAATTCGTTGATTAATTTTTCTAAATTTAGCAGGTATACATTCTTTGAACCTAGACGAACGATGTATGTAGACATATGGTTTTGTAATCTGGTTATCTGTTTCAATATGGCAGCCGTGCAAAATAATTTTTTGTTTAATACTTCATCCCAATTGATTTGAATTTAAAATTCTAAGCAACTTATCGAGTACCTACCTTGGGCGTATTTATTAGAAGTATGACATCCATTTCAAGACTGTCGTTTTAAACCACGTAAATATCGTTTAATCTCTATTAATATAATGTAGGCTACTTTGGAATATAATATTAGTTTTTTTATCTGACTTGATCACCAAGGAAAAATATCAACTTAAAATCCAAGAATATATAATTAAAGGAGATATTTCAACTTGAAATCCAAAGAGAAATGTTAAGACTCTAGTAAATGTATTAAAATCACATAATTCTTAGCAGTATATACAAAGCATTTTCTGAGTGCATATTAACTTTGTATTATAAAAATGTGTGGGTATGTTATCGTAACTTAAACAGTTCTTTTAATTCATAACTACTTAACATCACATTGCAATTTTAATAAAATAGAATGTGTAATTATGTGTTTATGTGTTTACTTCACAACAATATGAACTTTACCTTAGCAATTCCCTTAAAAACTTGGAGGAAGCGAGATCTACTGCTCACAGAACTACTAATAGTATTCTGGTATTTAAAACGCCCTCCAGATTGTTCTTCTTAATAAAATCTGGCTATAGTTATATTCCGCGATATCCTAGATATTTGTTGCTATTCCGCTTTTCGAGGCAGGTTTCCACCGAATCTATATTGAAGTCTGGTTGACGCTCCTTCCAGATTACCGACTAAACGTGATCGCCTAGGTAGCTGAAATAGTGACAATTAAATTATATTAAATATTGACAAATCCTTTAATAGTACAAGAGTGTTTACTGGAATTAATACAAAATAATTTTATATACCCCTATGATGTATCTGTAGAGATTTGTAAACATTGTTTAAAAGTTGAAATTTTCCTGACTGAAAAGTTAAAAAAAAAAGAACATATTTTTGCTGATCATTAAGAACTAAATGACCCGCCTCGGTGGCTTAGTTAGCTAACGCGCCAGTCGTGCTGAGCTAGACCACCGAGAACGGGGAGATCGAGGTTCGAATCTCGGTTGGGTGAACTGGGGTGGTTTTTCCTAAATGGCTTTCCACTCTCCCTCCACGCAAATGTGGGTTCACTTCCTCTAAATTCAACATTTCCAATTCCTAATCCATTAGTGTAATTAGTACTTAAGCGTATAACCCGAACGGGTAGTAAGACGCGGTGCTAAATAAATAAAAAGAGCTGAATGCCTGAAAATGAAACAAAATTGGTATAGGAGCGTATAATGGATGTATGAATCAAATTATATAAATTAAATTGGTGATAACATATTGTCTTGACTGTTTAATTTTTTCTCGCCCTGTTTGTTCTCCTACTGCCGGACAGCTTCACCCAGTGACGTTATAAAACCCAATTGTTGTCTGGCGTTTATGAGTTTTTGCTCAACTATTCTAGCGCATCAAACCCGCCTCAATGACGCAGTTGGCTAACACGCTGGTTTCGTGTTAAGCTAGACTGCCGAGGACGGGGAGATCGAAGTTAGAATCTTGGTCTGGTGAACTGGGGGTGGTTTTCCACACTCCTTCACATAAATTTGGGTTCACTTCCTCAAAAATTCAACCTTCTCAATTCCTAACCCACTAACGTAATTACAACTTAAGCGTATAACCCTAACGGGTAATAAGACGCGGTGCTATAATTATAATTTTTTTCTAGTGCCTTAATTCTACTCTCCAGCTAAATGAATGCTCATTTGAGATTGTGGCCCTGTGTATTTAGAACGAACGGCCTAGTAAAGCATCTCAGGTTCCTCGAGAAACTTACGATTGGTTATACATGGGGAGGGGGAACGCACGAAACACTCCTGTTAATTGGATGTCTGCACGCGCGCTCTGGACAGGAACACCTTCAAAAATATTACAAAACCTCAATGTCCCGAGAGTTAATAGTAGAATCAAATTTACGAAGCTCCCATGACTAATCCCGGTCTACTGACGAGGTGATTTGTCTCGCGCCATATTGGGAGGCTTGTGCTGCGTCAATTTATATCTGCTGAGCTAAATGGTTCAGAATCTGTTTTATTTTGGTAAGAATCAAAGATTTTTCTTGGATAGGAGAGTGTTCTAATAGATGTATACATTTTGGTTCAGTTCTGGATGGTAAGTTTTAACTTAAGGCTACTGAACCATTTAATTTGGCGTGGAAATGCAGAGCCATGGAAACAAACAGTTATCTTCAAGAATTTTTATTGTTTTGAAATTTTCTTTTCGGAAACGGTTTGTTCAAGAATAGAAGCATGTTGGTTAGGTTAGACTTTTTATATACACACCTCCTCTATAATTTTAACAGTGATCGAATATCGATAAAATTGAAATTTTTCATTAGAAAACAGCCGGCTTCATAGTAAAAAAAATAAGAAAATTTAACAATTAATAAACATTGCTACATTATCTTAGAAAGGGTGTTGAAAATATTAACATAAAAATTTCACTCGTTCTCGAGAAAACTGATGTTTCCAAACGTATGATTTTTCCGCAAGACCTGTCCGGTAGCTAGCGCCATCTACGATTTCCGTGATCCATCTGTTCTTTTGGTGCAGGAGAATACATTGGTTGTTGTGAAGCCACGCCACGCCTT
Organism: Timema bartmani; assembly: GCA_902151455.1. Classification (NCBI taxonomy): domain Eukaryota; kingdom Metazoa; phylum Arthropoda; class Insecta; order Phasmatodea; family Timematidae; genus Timema; species Timema bartmani. The sequence continues at coordinate 24,200 of CABFWB010006483.1, forward strand.
TCCCCCTCCCACCCACCATCCCACAAAATAAGTTTTAGACATGCACTCGACAGGACCAAGGGCCTTAATGGGGAAGCTGAATTGTATCCATGCTGAATGGTATCCATTCAGACATTTCTTAAACAAGAACCACAAATAAAAAGTTTGATTTGTATCCATTCTCATAATATCCATAAAATCCTGAATGGTCTCCATTCAGACAGTTTTCAAATAAACGACTTTAACAAAATTCCTGATTTATATCCACTTTATTTGCATTATATTAACAAAATACTGAGTTGTATCCATTCTGATTTGTATCCATTTAATTGCGGTGCCACTTGTCTGATAATTGGCAGCAGCAGAGGTGCTCCTTAACTCATTCTGTGCTTACTAGAGAGCAGCACCATCCCTATGATAATATATATAAAAAATACTTATTCGTGTTTCTTTTAAAAGAATTAAATAAGGGTACCTTACAAATGATTTATTTTTAAAAATAATTATATCTAGTTTAAAATTGGCACATGGGGAAGCATTTCTTAAAATAAATTAAAATTTTGAATAGATTGAAAAATGTAATGTTTTTGGATCCCGAAATTTCATGAAAAATCTGTTGCCGTCTGAAAGGTTAAGTTTTGTTCGTGTGGGTTTGTTTATAACATTAAAAATTATAACTATTGCCTATTAAATACTTTGGTGCCATGTTGTGACATTATTTGAATATTCATGTTATAAATAATAACGTTCTTCTGTGATTGATGAAGGGTTTATTGATTTGTTTGGATTATATATAACTTATTTTGCAATATTAATTTCATTATCATTGGAGATTTGTTTTGCTTCTGTGTGTAGAGATGGCAAAGAATATAAAACTTGTCATATGATGAGAAAGAAAAACAAGGAATCCCGCTTTCTTGCTATACCTATTATTATAGAAATAAACATAAGTCCTTAACTTATATTTTTACTGGAACATACTTTTAACCATAGTCTCAAGAATTCCTTTCAAATCGCAAGATGAATTTTATTATTTAACAGTTAAAAGCAAAGATTTTAATTTTTTAACACTGACCTCCCTCTCGTTTCACTTCATCTGGATAAATGGTTAGGCATTTCTACTTATAGTAGGCCTAATGTGGATAAATTCACATTGTCTGAACATATAAGTTTAGCTGTTGCGGAGAGTGGTAAATATAAACACTTTTTGGGGGTTTTTCAATCAAACTTAACAAAACTAGTACATAAAGGTAGGTCTGTGTTAAAGTTGAGTATGATAGCCTATAAATAAGATTTCTTAATCCATCTTTAGCCAGGTACATTATAAACTGGTGAAAGTATCTGTAGATAATAGGATATGACACTTTAATACAAATCTATGAAGATTAAAATCATACAATCACAAAAACATTGGTTCTTTATTGTCATGCGCTGTGGGAGATATAACCTATTTTAATCTTTGCTTAGATTGGGTGATAGTTTTGCGTGTGCAAAAGTTTAATAAAATGGCGTTGTTAAAGTAGCTAATGCTGTAAATTTGTCATACACTCATAATATAGTATTTAAATACAGGTTCACCAACAAGATGATACTAGGGCTATTTATATATAAATATATTTTTAAAATATATATTTCATTGTGTATAAAACAAACACCTTATACACAGGTATATTATGTAATGTTTATAAAAATAAGTATAATAATTTAAAATCCATGTTTAGACTTTAAAGTAATAAGATTATAAGTAAAAAAAAACTTTATATTAAAATAGAGATAGTGCTGCTCTCTAGTAAGCACGGAATGAGTTAAGGAAAGTCTCTGCTGCTGTCATTTATCAGAAAAGTGGTACCGCAATTAAATGGTTACAAATCAGAATTGATACAATTCAGGATTTTGATGATATTATGAGAATTGATACAATTCAGGATTTTGTGGATATTATGATAATTGATACAAATCAGACTTTTTATTTGTGGTGCTTGTTTAAGAAAAGGTCTGAATGGAGACCATTCAGAATGGAACAAATTCAGGATTTTGTGAATATAATACAAATAATTATAGTGGAAACAAATCAGGATTTTTGTTAAAGTCGTTTATTTGAAAATTGTCTGAATGAAGACCACTTAGAATCGATACATTTCAGGATTTTGTGGATATTATGAGAATGGATACCATTCAGAATAGATAAAATAAGTCCTCTCGCCTTAACAAGTTGTAGTACCTTTTAATATATAAAAAGGGCCTCAACATAAAGTCGGAGGCCAATCTAAAGTAAGATTCTGTTAGAAATGACTCTTTTTAGCAAATACAAACATGTATTATTTTTGCGGTCAGTATTGCTAACATTCTACTATTGGTTTTATTGTATAGCTATTGTTCGTATATATCAAAAATGAAAGATGATTTTACATATGAATACATGAGAGTAAATCTAGTAACGAAACTAACTCTCAGATATAGCTATTTCTAGGAAAATCGGACTATCCATTGTTTTTGGTCAGTACGTAAATGTCTGTTTCGCAGTAGATTGGATTGCCTGTGACTAGTAGGTTAAGGTTCTGGTCTTGACCCGGGTGCACTCTGGTGAAAAAATAAGTGAAATTCCTTCCAAATATGATTTATCACCCATCTCCTCTTCACACTAACCTGGGTGCATTTCATCTAAATAACCTCTTCAGCCTGACCCCAAATATATATTTTAAAAAGCCTTTAAATAGCTCACACGATTTCTGACTTTTTGACTAGATTCATAGTATTTAATATATTATCATGGGTTGAATTAGTTTGTAAGTCGTATGCTTATGCGACCCTTTATTTAAAATTAAGGAACATTAATAACATTTTCAGTAGAAAGCTCTTAATTTTCATTAGTTAAGTAACAAATAAAGAGACTCAAGATAAACCTCACCTTCAGTACTTGACCAGTCACGGCAACAGTTTGTATTCAATTCTTTTTTTAACAAGATAAAAACAAACACGATAGCTATCTCGTCGCATTACCATCGCCGATAGATGGGGGCAGGTAGTTCTGGGGGGCGTTTGGTCATAAATAAGAGGCAACAAGGTGGCGGCGAGAAATGAAGTAGGAGATTTATAGCGAGGGGGAAGGGGGAGAACTTACTGAAAAACTCACTCGCTAGCAAGGGGTCTCATCTTCTTTCCCCCCCNAAATCCATCCTCTGGCATGAGCGAATAAAAGATAAAATTAGTTAAAGGGACAAATTTGGGGTGCAGCGCGCTATCGCGTTGAAGAATAAACCTTATGTCGAAGATGCTTGAACTATCCGCTCTTGAGGCGCAATTTTGAATTAAGGCTCTTTAATATAAGATTGTGTGGTTCTTCCTTAGTTGGAGAAAAAAATATACTTATCTATTCTAAAAATTAAAAAAAGTATTTTAGCTGCTGTCCTTTCTTCCTTGTCTAATCGCGTCACCAACCAGAGTTGAAGATTTGTGGCAAGTTTGTTCTCGAGTTTTTGTTTTCTTTCTTTTTTTTTATCAGCAAGTCTCACTACCCTTGCGGATTATACACACATGTAGGTCTACTAATTACTCTGAAGTGTTATGGATTAGGTAAGTTAGATTTAGGGGAAATGTAACTTCATTTGCGTGAAGAGGAGTGGAAAACTATTTAGGAAAATACACCTTCAATACATCCGGCCGGTTTCCGAACCCTGATCTCCCCGTCATCGGCAGTTGTGAGAGTGACCCCTTAGAGCTTATACCATTCGACCATCAAAATTGGTGCATGAGCTGTTAGTGAATATATTTTTATTCATTATACTCTTGTGACCCGCATCAGTGGGGACGCAGACTAAACGTCAAGCTCACCTAGCCTAGTTCGCCGGTGATGAGGCGCTTGAAGTTCGAATATCAACCGGGTGTACTGAGTTTTTTTACTAATGTTTTCCACTTTTCCTCCGCGCAAATGTAGATACATGCTCTCTCAATCCTGTTTCTCTCACCTTTAGTTTAAAATGTGTATAGCTCGGTAGTAAAAGGCTGTGCATAGAAAAAATTCCGAAACTCAATTCTTGATTATTAATATGGATTTATTATTATTAGGTGTTTTGTTCCACTACAGGTCCATTCCTTTTGTTAATGAACTTAGACCGCCAATATATGCGCCCTATCCTCTGCCTCCTCCTTCAGCTACCAAAATGTTCTTCTTTCCTTCAAGTCATTTAATATTTGAACCCTCCTTTTTCCTAAGCTACTCTTTCCCTCAACCTTTCCTTCTATTACTTCGTGCAGAAGAAAGTTCCTCCTAAGGATGTGTCCGATCCAGTTTGCTTTGTACCGAAGAAACACATTCAAAAAGGTTCTCTTCTCAAGACTTCTTTATTTGTCACCCTGTCTGGTCTGTCCACCTGATCTTCTCAAGTCTTCTCCATTAATATTAAAAAATGGCGTTGAATCGGCCTTTTAAGAGTCCATCTCATGGTCTATTAACCGGGAAATCAGATAGGTACATCTTCTGTGATCACAATCTAATCCAAAAACGTATCAAGTGTGAATTTATACATTTTTCACTTGGCAGCAGCGAAATTGGGATCATTTTAGTAACTGTTTTCATTTTAAAATATACATATTTTTAAAACTGAGTCTTACTACCCGTTTGCGTTATACTCTTGTCTACCAACTACGCTAATGGTTTTAATAATTCTTTTCCAATCTTGTTGTATTACTTAAAATATTTTAAAACTGTTTCACTGGCCTCAATTCTACTGTTTTTCTAAAGTAGAACAGAGAAAACTACATCACGATACAACGTCTTGTTCGAGCTGTATTACCTAAGCTACGAGTTATCCTTGGGGTGAATATACCATCAAACCACTTATATACCATTATTTTGGCACATGAATTTTTCATTTAATTTGTTTTTATTTATTTGAGGTATTTAACGTTCACTTTCTGAACCGACCCATTATATCAGCACAAGATAATTTCTATGAGCGAGAGCGGAAGGGCCTACCAATTTTTCCGGGAAAGGTATTTTCATATACCTTCCAGGATTCTTTTACATGCCACAGTTGAAATGGAATCGACGGCTTTACTTCCCCTCCGAAGGAATTTATGCTACCAATTTGTATCGCTCAAGAATAATCCGTTGACTTCGGCTGGCTTTGAACCCGCGAACATCGAGTCCTGAGGCGAGCACTTTACCCTAAGACCACCGAGGTTGACAATACAACTATTAAACCTCCATCTCTTAATATAGCCAAGCGCTTGATACATATTGTACCAATTACACGGATCCTCCTCCGCAAGGGGCAGTGGTTAGCCTCGCACTGGGGGTTGGCCACGTTACCCCATTACCTTCCTCTGAACGTGTTGGTAATATTGCTCTACGGGTTGACAAATGAGGCCCTCCCGTCCTCATTTTGATGGCGCAAAGTGGCGTCATGCGAGTCGTTGCCCTAGGGGGTGCCGCATCCATCATATGTTGCGCGCGTGCGTGTGATGTTAACTTTGGAGATCTATTGAGGCCTCTTTGTTTCAAGGTAGTTCTTTTTTTTCTAGCACGCCGTCTTAATACGTGTTCAGGTTATACGCATAGATACTAGTTACGATAATGTGTATGGGATGAGGAAGGAGGAATTTAGAGGAAACGTACCCGCATTTGTGTGAAGTAAAAGTGGAAAATGGCTTGAGTAAAACAACCCTCGGTACACCCGACTGGGATTCTAACCTCGATATGCCTGTCATTGACAGTCTGGTTTATTGTGAGATTGACGCCTTAGACAATGTGGTCACCGAACAGGTTTAAAGGTAGCTTATAGATGCCCTCCCTCCTCCTATCACTGGGATACTCGAGGGAGAAAAGTCTTAAGACATTTTGGATCAAGTGCCTCGATTATATTTAATATTTATGAAAACTTTTTTTTTTACCTTATCTTCGCTCTTAGCTCTAGAAGGCGTTCCAATTCAGTGTCCATTCCCTTCTGAAAGAAATTTGGATCCTATTTTGTTCAATATCCCTTCCTAAGGTGAGAGTGTAGGGGACGCAAGAAAAGATCAGGGTTTTTTTTTCCAATTTTTACTATAGTAACAATTTTGTTTGGCCAAAATAAATAATAACATATTGCTCCAGTATAAATAAATAGATGAATTTTCTTCACATAGTGATAGCAATATTTTGTTGAATATCTGTCATGATCATTGCGACATAAGATGATAAACTTTTTTAAATCAAGAGAAAAAGTTGTCTTTAAATTCCAGGACACCCTTGACAGATATTTAAGAACTGTTGATGTTCCATGTGAAGAAAATTAAACTATACGTTTTAACTGTAGAATTATTTTAATCTTTTTGATAAAAATAATGTTTCGATACAAAAACAGCAAATATACTGTCATTAACTCGCGTTATTTACACTTGCACCTTAAGTTGAAATATGACAACCTGGACATGAAAATTGAACCCGAGACCTTTGGCTTTACGCACCAACTTTCTACCCCTGAATGAGCCTGATTCGTCTCGTATACAATTACTGTAAGATGTCTCTGGATACTAGAAAAAGCAGGGGGGAGATAGGGGTTCACTCACTGAATAGACATAAAGTCAAAGGTCCTGGATTCGATTCCCGTGTCCATGTTGACATTTTCCACTTAATTGAATTTAATTCATGTATCATGATTGATCCTATAACTACGTATTATTTCGTTAAAATATAATCTATTTATGATTATTGATTTTGTCAAACAGAAATTTGTCTTTAATGGCTCTAAAGATTTTGTTTTAAATATTTGCATTGGTAGTGTTTTAAATGGTAAATATTTTACTGAATACTACTTGTTTTAGAGAAAAACTTATTAAAGGGCAATTTATACTATTTACTGATTTTTAAAAATAGCTGTAATAGTTTTATCTAAAATAGATAATTGGGAGTGTTTTATATGATAAATAATAATATGTTTTTTAAATCATTTGAGGTTAATTTATTGATGAACGATTTTTTTATACATATTTTTTATGGTTATAACACTTTTATTTATAGTATATTTTTGAAGGGTTAAGAGTATAGTAGTCAAAATACTGTATTTTTCTGTGAAAAATTTATTTAAAGTTAGTTTACTGATAACTTATTTTTGAAATTGTTATACACTATAATATACTTTATGAGAAATTAAGTCAAAACTTGAAATATGAGATTTTTAATCTTTTAGGGACATGTTGATACCATTCCCCTCCATCTAAAATTAACAAAGTCCTTATTAAATAAACACGTGGTTTCTGGACTTCTGCAACATTTCTCAGCACTCCGGAAGGCGGCCTTCCTCAAGAGAGGTCCATCGGATCTATCTCTTCACACCTCTTGAGACGCGTAACAGCCCGGAGGGTCCTTTGCTTGCGTGTCCACATCTAAACTCCGCCCCCCAGGCCCTGATCTCTCAAAGGGGGCCTCGTCACGTGTTCCTACTGTGTGCTACACACCCCGTTGGAACAGTCGCCCGAAGGTCCAAGAGGTCCTCTTGCTCCCTTCCACCCTCGAAGAGGTCCTCTTTGATCTGAAGCCGCCGCGGACTAATTTCCTTATCGGCTGCCCCACGGCTTGATCATGAGAGAAGAGAGAGTTCGACTCTCACTCAGGTCACACGTCTGGTCAACCTCAGTTACTTTAGATCCTGGCTTGTTGATACAGTACAATTTTCAGATGAAGGGCATTTTAGAAAATACCAACTTTTTTTTAGGTTAACATTGATATCTATCAAAATCTACAGATCACATGTCTTGTCGCAATAGTGTAGTCCTAAGGAAAGAGGTGCCTGGGCGGTTATTCTCACAATTTAAATTAACTCTGTATCTAAACATTCTAAATATAAAATTGAATTGGGATTTTAACGTTTTTTAACATTTACAATATGTTTTTAATAGTCTCGTAGATACAGAGACCAGATATAAATAGGTAATAGTAATGTAACTCAATTTATTTATTTTATAATAGCTCTTTTTAAATAAATGCGCAAATTCGTTTATATTATGGTAAGTCACAGCTCCGTTACTGACATGACGCGATATTAAGGATACCGAGGGTAAATATGAAAAGCCATCTTACACACATTTTACCAGGACAACAACTTTAATATCTCCAAATTCATGAAGATCCCAGCAAATACTTTTTTATAAGTTAATTTAAATAATACAGATACCTCTTTTAACCATAATCTAAAGTGCATTAGAAAGGTCTAATGATTGTCCGACAGATGGCAATACTAACCATATTTGAACCCGCTTCGGTGGCCGCGTGGTCTAACCCACTACTCTCACAATAGGCTAGACTATCGATGATGGGGAGATCCATGTTCGAATCTCGGTCGGTTATACTGAGGGTGGTTTTTCCAAAATAGTTGTCCACTCTTCATCCTCGTAAATGCGGGTACACTTCCTTTACATTTAACCTTTCTAATTCCTAGAACCGTTAGCGTAATTAGTACATAAGCGGACGGGTAGTAAGACGCGGTGCTAAAAAAAAACTAAATTGGAGTTAAAATCAGACTTTCCACTTTACCATTTTTACACCTACACTCTTCATATGTGAAAATAGATCCAGCAACTTTTTCTACCTGTCATATAGTCCCATTTATTACGAAAATTAAGGTATACATGAGCGAGGGCTCTCTTACGGCCGTGTTCGTTATCACAGACCAGAGTCTGGTAAGGATCACCTCCAAGGTTCCAATCTCCCCATCTTTTCAATCCTCCAGTCTTCGAGGGCGCGGTGGTCCTC
>CABFWB010006484.1:0-32881 GCA_902151455.1 Timema bartmani
GACCATGTGATACTGACAACTTTGTCCGCGTGTCCACTGTTACGTTGGGGTGATTAGATGTTAGTGATGTCACTTTTATATATTTTGTTAAGGACCAATAGGTTTCAGATCAATTTGTGCTACAACGCAGAATTTTGGACCCTAAAACCTAGGTAACCGAACCTGATTCGAAACTAGAGGCAGTCAAATTTTGGAATCAACCAATTACTAGTTAAAACAACTATCCCACGTATTTTTAGAGTTAAACAATTAATCTAGATAAGTGGTGCCAAATCTTTTTTAAATAAAGCTTAATTTTCCCCAAAGATCCTTCCTTCCTTCCCATTATGCACGTCTTAATGTACATAATAATAGGCTAACTATTGTTATTAATATAAAACAGAAAATAATATATACAAGTACAATTTACATATTTACGTTTAATATATATGTAAGTAATTTATTTATTAAAAATTGACATTGAATTGTTTTTTTAATAAACCGCTAGTGACGGTTTTTTTTAAAAAGGATCATAAATATATTTTTTAATTTGAATTCTCACTTTTATAAAATAGGACTAGAAAATAAAAATTATCGAGCTATAAATCATGTTTAAAATCACAGAAATATAAAGTGATTTTAATATTGACCTAACGCTTACCCTGGAATCATTCTAAGTCCATCTAAGGTGAGAGCGGAAACCCCAAGACCCAAACATAATCCTTTGAATGTATAGCTCTCCTGGAAGCACGTTACAAACCCTAGGCTAGGGTGCACCCCCAAAGACACAAGAATAATCTCTGATATCCATAACTTCACAGGAATCGCATTACTCCCCCCATATTACGGCCCTGAGGAGAGGGAATATCCCCCAAAACAAAAATAATAAGCCCTTGTATCTGTACCTTGCTGCTCTGTCGTGAGAATTCTCGCCCCCGAGGCTGCACCAAATACGAACGCCATCAAAAGGAATGTACGCAGCAACTTCGGCAAAGACATCCGCCTCGCACTTTCCACTAGTTCTGGAGTCGGCGGGTCGGCCGACCGATTCCCAACGAACACCCGGTTACCTCCGTCGGCGTCCATCATCCGTCCTTCCATTCCTCAAGAGACGCTGCGGCTTTTTCTAGAAATATATTTAATGGTGTCGACCCCCTGCGTCCGTGTGGAACACTTTGAATAGTTACTAATTATATAATTAACCGTGGGAGTAGCTATACATACAAAATAGCCCACTTAAAAGGACAAATGTTTTTATTATTAAAGAATATTATTTAAAAAGTATAACCATACCTAACCGATTAAGTTAAGAAATAACCATTGAAACGTTGCAAATAAATCGATGGATGTATTCTTTGTTTGTGCCAATAATACCAAATTGTACATTTAATGTATGTATATTTATACTGTACAGTTAATTATTCTCACTCTCATGAGTTAACTATCATGAATAATATGAACAACTTCATTTAATGAACGTGTACACCAGATATAAAAACAACACGATGATTTATTTTTTACAATATGTCAAAAGTCACACGCATCTCTTCACGACAGAATATAGTCTTTAAAATATTGCAAAACATCTTTGTTTGCTTGAATGTACTAAATATAGATCAAGTGGGACTTTACTATCACATACCTAATATGATTATATCATCCATTTGGTGTCGAAAGTTATTAATTATTTTTTATTTTTTATAGTTCGGATCAGATATGATTTTGGCTCACGATGACCTAGAATGAATTTTTTTTAAAGACGTTTCACTATGTTATTTTAAATTTCAAACTTGAGATTATTGGAGGAAAAAATCTGTCATCATTATTAAAAATAGGAAGAACAAAATTTATTGAAGGTAAAAACTATTTTGCTAAATTTTTAAAAAATGGATAGATATTTATCGGCACAGTTAATCCGCGAAATGGTCTGTTAAAATAGTTAAAATTGTAATGCTTGGTTTTTGTAGCGCTACACTTAATATAATTCATTATTTCACCGCACTACTGGTAGCATTTTAAATGTATCACGAAGGTCAACTGGATGTCTTGAAAAGTTCTACCAACATTTAGACAAATAAAACACTCATCAAACCGATATCATACGTTTTAAAGAGGAGAGAAATTCCATCAGTTGCATAGATTAAAACGTTATAAAATATTAAAGTTCAACAACTTATATCATTTTTATCTGAAACATATTCAAAGTTTTTTTTATCACGTGATTTTGTTTTTCTTTTTTATTAAAACTATTATTTTTTTCCTGTCTCGCCCTCCACGGCCCCACTTCGCACGAGCGACTGAGGACCTGACGTAGACTGAAGTTTTGCCCGCTGCGGATTCTTACCCCTACAACCCCTTGTCCTATCCTTACCCCCTTCCTACCCTTCAGATACGAAGGGTGGACGCGCTTGGCGCAGGAGCCTCGATTCTGCGCACTAGACTGCAGTACAGTAACGTTCAAACGCAAAGGCGTCTCCAAATATGTTATATACAGCTTTTTATTATTTGTACGTTCAACACAGTGGTTATATTAATGGCTCAATCTAAAGTTTAAGGATGAGAAGTGAGTTTTAAAATTAAATGTACCCACATTAGCATAGAAGGAGGATGGGCTAATTTTAACTACCTGAAGGCTTTATTGAAATACTAAACCAATTTTCACGATTACATAAATAATATTCTACAATTTAGACAAAACTAAAAAAAAAAAATCAAACAATATTTAAATGTTGTGATTTGCATTCCTGACCTGACTCTCAATTGATTTTATTTCCTTATCTTCAGTCAAATATACTTTCCTCATAAAAGACCCTTAGAGTAACTAGCATACACTAACAGACCATAATACCCGCAACAATTTAAAAGAAAAAGAAATCAAGCCATGAAATGTTTCTGTCGACTAAAGTAAAATTCTGTAAAATATTAGGTTAGTATAAAATTAATCATCAGAGTATTACATTGCATTAATTAATATTTTGATAAAACATAAAAAATGAAGTTGTGAAAGTTATAGCTTATTGAATTACAAAGAATTTGTTTCGCATCAAGCAATCAAAAAGAGAATAATAAGATAATATTTTGGTAAATATAGTCATACAAAACCTCTAACAAATATGTAAAATATATATTTCAAATATAATAAATAAATTTATGACATCATTGGTGAAATGTGAATAAAAAATAAAGTCTTGCATAACATAAACAAACATAAATCTTTCCTTTAAATTGGAACAAAATTGCTATAAGCAAGGTTATTTAAACTGGATGAATTTAAATTGAAATAAATTGTTTGAAAAAAATTGAAGTTATCAGGTGTTAATTTATTATCTGTAAAATTCTATCCCTATCTCCTTTTTTTTTTCTCTCTCTCTCATGGTGTCTCACAAGCCGTAGGACTTTCCAAATATGTTTTAATTACTTTAACGTTTTAATGATGAGGAATTTTGAATTTAGAGAAAGTTCATGCCACATTTGCGTATGGCGGGAAAGTGAAAAGCCATTTAGGGAAAACTACACTCAGTATAACCGATCAGGATTCTATCACCAATATTATTTTTATCTTCAGTCCAGTCTATAGTGATATTGACGCTTTGGCCCATTCTATCACCGAAGCGGGTCCCTCGTAGATTCTGACTTTTAATAAGATGATTTATTATATTAACAATAGATATTTTTTTCTTTTTATTCATAAAGTTCAGGAAGTACACGTTAGAAAATACATGTATAAATATATATATTATATTTAGAATAAAATAGCCAAAGCTATTATTTATGCTTTTAGTGAGGATTACTCCATCTATATATCATATTCTGAAAATTGAAAAATGATACCTGGACACGGGAATCTAACCCGGGACCTTTGACTTAGTACGCCAATGCTCTAACCACTAAGCTATTCAGGAACCATCCCGTGCCCAGGGTCATTCTTCACTCAAATAATAGCTTTGGCTATTTGATTCTTAATATGCAATCCCGTACAATTATAATAATTGTACAAATGGCAACAATAAGCCAACTACCGAATCGAATATGGCTGCGTTATCTGATATCTCGTGATATTAATATAATCACAAACTAGTGGCCGACAATTTTCGTACGTTCATAATAGACTCTGCCTTAAAATATGAGTAGAGAATGACCCTGGGCACGGGACGATTCCTGAATAGCTCAATGGTTAGAGCATTGGCGTACTATGCCAAAGGTCCCGGGTTCGATTCCCGTGTCCAGGTGTGATTTTTCAATTTTCAGAATATATTTAGTCAAAAGTGATGGTGATTTCAAAAAATAGAGAGCCACTGAAAATCAAAATTGGAAACCAGGAATTGGAAAGCATGGAGCAGTTCAAGTACCTGGGAAGTTTGCTGACAAAAGATTCCTACTGAACCAAGGAAATTAGGTCGAGGGTCACCAAGGCTAAGAAAACTTTCAACAAGAAGAGATTACTGCTGGCCAGCAAGTTGAGTTTGGGACTGAAGAAGAAACTGATAAAAATAATTTGGACAGACAGGGTGACCAATGAAGAAGTTCTAAGAAGAGTGGGTGAGAAGAGAACCATTTTGTATGATATTCTTCGGTACGAAACAAACTGGATCGGACACTTTCTTAGGAGGAGCTGTCTTCTGCACGACGACATAGAAGGAAAGGTTGAGGGAAAGAGGAGCTTAGGAAGAAGGAGGATCCAAATATTGAATGACTTGAATGAAAGAAGAAAATTCCGGAAACTGAAGGAGGAGGCAGAGGACAGGGCGCATTGGTGGTCTGAGTTCAATGACAAAAGGAATGTGGTACCTGTCGTAAGACAGAACACCTAATAATAATTAAATAATATATCAATCACGGATCATATTCTTACTATTCGGCAGATATTAGGGAAAAAGTCAAAATACAACCTGATGGTTCATCAATTATACATCAATTTTTAAAAGACCTACGATTCAGTTAAAAGAAAAAAATTATATGAAATTTTAGTTAAATTTAGGATAGGTACCAAAAAAAAATTGTCAATCTGTTTGACTGATATGTCTGGCAGGGTACGAGTTGGAACGTACTTATCAAACACTTTGGAAACACATAATGGGTTGAATTAGAGAAATGCCCTTTCCCCGTTACTTTTTGGTCTAGCCTTAGAGTATGCTATTAGAATAATGCAAGAGAGTAGGGAAGACTTGAAGTTGTTGACATCTTGCCTGTTGTCAAGGAATGTAAAACTCAAAATATACAAAACAATTTTACCGGTCATTCTCTATGGGTGTGAAACGTGGTCTTTTACCTTAAATAACGAGAACAAATTTAGAGTGTTCAAAAACAAGGTGCTTGGGAAGACATTAAGTCCAAAAAGGGATGACGATATTGGAGAATGAAGGAGGTTATATGATGATAAGTTACATACCTGTACTCATCGTTAGGGTAGTTAAATCTTGCATATTACGGTGGGCAGGACATTCAGCGCTAATGGTAGATTCTAGAGCCGAGTTCAGAGTGCTGACTGGCAAACCCAATGCTAAGAGAACACTGGGAAGATCTACACACAGATGGGAGGTTAACATTAGAACAGACCTGAAGGAGATTGGGTGTAATGAGGTGGACTGAATAGAACTATCTCAAAATGGATATAGTGTGTAATGAGGTGGATTGGTTAGAACTGGCTTAAGATAGGGATATTTAGAGTACTTTTGTAAGTGTGGCAAGGAACTTTCGAGCTAATAATGCTATGGAATAAATAATTATATATAAGTATAATGTAATATAAATATGATAAAAAATTTGATATACTCTTTGAGTTAGCACGTAATAGAGCCATACCCATGGAGTGGCTGCCATCTAATGGAATATATAGTGACAACTTCTTAGGATGGAGGGTGTCATGCGGTCAGCACAACTAAACAGTCCGACCAATAATTAATCTCAGTTTTCAAGACCGAATCCGTTAATTTTCCATTCAAGTAGTTCCTCCTCATGTGCCCTCACTAAGCTGAGTTGATCCACGTTCAACACCCACTGTAGGACCGCGTCTAGGGGGGGAGGGGGGGGGGGCAAAGGGGGAAATTAGCCCCGGGTTTTACATTCCAGGGGGCCACATTTCCCCAACAAACTTTAAATTCAATTACAGTTATTATTTTAAATTTCGCATTAAATAGTGTACAGATAATTAACAGCAATAAGTATTCACTTAGTGATAGGATTCCTATCAATATTGCTGAAAACCCTAACTTTATGTAATTTAATATTTACGTTATTCGAGTAATGTGCTGGAGTACAGTAGAATACGCCACTATTGTACTACCGCTGTCGGTACACAGGAAGCTAACATTGCATTGGTGCAAAGAGGAATTTAATAAATTACTAAATAACATAAGTACAGAGTACATATCAATATATTATAATGGTTTAATGCTAAAATTGAAAAAGTGCCGTACAAAAGGGGTCCTCAAATATTTTGACCCAGGCTTCACATTATCTTGAAATGGCCCTGACCCACTGATTTACAGATAGTATGAAAGCGCCGGGGATCGAACCCAAAACATTTGAGGTATTCTAACCACGAAATCACAGAGATCCACATAAATAGACCTATATATAATACAAATTATAAATTGAGATATAAAATTAAAATTCAACTTTCAGGGGGTGCAAATCTGAGGGCATAACTGATTTGAAGTCGCAATTCCAAGAGCTAATTGATGACATACATAAATTAAGTACTACTGTTTATTAAATGACGTTGAATTATAACATCCATGTTTTTTTTAATAATACAAAGTTATCACAAATATCATCAAAATTAATGTTCTTGGAAAACTAAATTGAGATTGTACCTTTTTGCCAGATGATTTTTTTTAGTTTTAAAGTAATTTACTTTTTGATAGCAATATTCCAAACAATTTTTCGAGGTCGATGCTCCTTCATTTATTCTTATCAACAAAACTATATAAGTAGGCACACGTAAGCACTTTTTAAAGGCATGTGATAAAACATAGAGTCGAATGGTTTTTTAGATGTAGTTGTTTTGGTGGTGTTTATTTGAACTGTAGTGAATTCCTTCAGAGATATCAGCAAATTTTTACCATTAATACTGTACGTAACATCACGATGCGCAAGGACATATCGTAGTATTAGTGTCAAAAGTATAAAATCAATATCAACAAAGTAAATTACTGGGCTAAAATGTCGTGGTTGGCGTTACTAAGCGATGTAAAAAAAAACACAAAAAACAACACAGCCATAATATATGAAAACACCAACCTGCGGTCATTTCTATTAGCTGTCGGCAACATTTCCGGCGGCTCCCCGGGGAGTTTGACTGCAGCTCGGTCATATTTGTACTGGCTGGTGACAAGGAGGACTTTCGGTCCTTCCCCGGAGAATACACCGCTCTCCTGCCGGAATAAATGAGTCCAGAGAGGCCTTCAAATAATTACCTTCCTCGTAAAAATCGGGACTGATCTTTTTTTTCCCTTGCTTTCTACGGATTCTTTAGGATATTCTAATACTGTTGAAATATATTTTTTTAAAGTAATTTTTATAAGTGATTTTTAAAACTTTTTAAGAAATTACTAAGAAAATGTCCAATAATTTTTCTTTTCATCGTCTTACAACCCGTCAAGACTGTCCGTCCATTTACACTAATATAGTTAAGGATGATGAATTTAGCTCGCGTTGGTGGTCACATAGTCTATTGCATCACTCTCGTAATGGATTGGTTTACCAGCTACAGAGAGATAGGGGTTGTAAGCCCCATCAAACATGAAAACGAAAAAGGTGGAATTAATGTATAATGTACCCACATTTATGGGGAGGGATAGTGGTAAACCATTTAAGAAAAAACACCCTTAGTATAACCGACAGGGATTCAAACCCTAACAACATCTCCACCCCCGGAAAACCAGACTAATATAGATTTAATATAAAAATGTAAATCTCAATAGGTGCAAAATCGGTTCCGAGTTTCCAGGCACAAAAAGCGTTTGTCATGTTAAGTTCCTATTTTTTAGAAAATAGGCCTATTTAAGTATTTTAAGTTATTGTGTGTTATTGTGTGTGTATTTAAAGAGCATATTCTGAACTAACTGATCGTATAGGTACACTACTTACAAAACAACTTTATTTTAGAACAGATAACATCCAATCACCAGCTTTGGTGGCCGCATGGTCTAAGGCATCACTCTCACAATAGACTGGACTGCCTATGCCGAGGAGATAAGGTCTCAATTTCTGGTTGGGTGTACTCAAGTTGGTTTTCCTAATAGTTTTCCATTCTCCCTCTACGTGAATGCTGGTGCACTTCCTTTAAATTCAACCTTCCTGATCCCTAAAATATTAGCGTAATTAGTACACAAAATGCGTATAGCCCGAATCGGTAGTAAGAGTGGGTCTAAAAAAAAAACCTTAGTCCAACAGCTGATAATTAATAACTGTTCAAGAATCTCTAATTTAACAAATGATACATTTTTCAACTATGCTGAGGAATCCGCCTCGTTGGCGTAGTTAACGAACGCACTAGTTTCGTGTTGAGCTAGACTGTGGAGGATGGGAAGATCAAAGTTCGAATCTCGGTCGGGTGAATTGGGAGGGGTTTTTACTAAATGATTTTCCACTCTCCCTCCATGCAAATGCGGGTTCACTTTCTCTAAATTCAACCTTCCAATTTCCTAACCCATTAGTGTAATTAGTACTTAAGCGTGTAACCCAAACGGGTAGTAAGACGTGGTGTTAAATTAAAAAACTATGCTGGGAATAGAACCTGGAACCATTAACTAAATAGGCCAACGCACTACCGACTAAAATGAGGTGTTGAAATTTAATTGTCTCAAAACATTTATGTCAAATAAGTCGAATTGATAAAATAAAATATACAGTGTTTTTTTTTTCATTACTTAAAGACCAGAAGATATATTACAATATTTGTTTGAGTCGTAACATCTTCGGTTCTCTCTCTCTCTCTTTCTATCTCTCCTCTCCCTTTCTAAAATGTCACTGTGAGAATATTAGAAATATAGAACTCTCAATGAGCAGGGTTTTGCTTCAACCTTAACGCAGTTAGTATATTTATAAAAATAAAATTTCATACATTTAAATTAAAAAACAAAATATAATTATATGTATAGCTAAATAAAAAAATTGGTATCATAAATTTAACCTTAAGTCTGGTAATTTGGTGAAATTATTTATAAATCCCCTATCTTATTATTTATTATACATTATACAATGATTCAATAAACTTACTATTTTACAAAGGTATATGTATTGAGAAATTTCTATTATTCTAGCAAGGTAAAATAAACATTTTTGAAAGGATTTAATGTATTACATTCTTATAATTTGAACTCATTTCACAGCATTACATAAAAACAAAATCTACTTAAATAAAAACTGAAGGCTTCTACGGTCATTACTAAATTTATTTATAGCTTTTCCTCTAAAATCTGCTTTATTTGAAGGAAAAAAAAAATTGTAAGACCAGCAAGAAGATTAAAAAATGTTAACAATGTTTTCTTGTAAAAGAAAACATTTCATGTATTAAATTAAATTGAGAATCCTGGAGGGTATGGGAGCAAGTTCCCCCCCCCCCCCTCTCTAGCCTCTTGCCCGCTACTGAGGGCGTCCATATCTATCATCCATCTCTTTCTCTTAAGTCACAACGTTTCGGAGAAATGCGATCACGTCCTTGCGCGTTATGAATCGTGGAAATAAGCGTCAAGGCAACAAATATCTTGCGGCGACAAGCTGTTCCAAATTCTGACCCGTTTTAAAATTACTGGTAACGGCTGCAATAGCTTTCATCCTAATTTTTTTTTTTTTTTTTTAAAAAAAGTAGTGATACACAAAAAAACTTTATGATGATATAAATAACATCTACTAGGCTCCCATGTTTCAAAATAAATTGTCTAACATATTTACGTTTTTTTACTTTATTATTTGTAAAAAAAAATATATTTAACTTTCAAAATAGGTCGTTTTACTTTATAGCCTTTCAATATGTTTTACTGAACTGTTTACAGGGTTTTTTTTAGGTTGTGCATCCAATACAAGGTTAAGTAACATTTAATAAAGAAATATGGGAATGAGGTGGATATTAAAAAGGAAAGGCACTCGTATTAGCAGTGACCAAGTGGAAAATCGTATGTGTAAAGCCACTCTTGAAGCACTCCGATTACATCGATCGTCTTAAGGTATAAGGCATCAGGTTCTAAATAGACTGAGTAGTCTGTTGAATGGAGGTCGTGTACAGTAGCCCCATGGCTTCTTTGGTGCTGACTGACAGCTCACAGCTGACAGCTGACGGCTTTGAAAAGCTACCAGACCAAATTATGTATCCCTACGCCGAACCATATGATCTGCAAAAAACATGTGTTTAACAGCTGTCACTTCTGACAGTCAAAATTTAGGTATATACCTAAATGTTGACTGTCAGAAGTCAGCTGTGAACTATCAGTCAGCACCAAAGAAGCCATGGGGCTACTGTACGCCCTGTCTACACTAATGCGGGCACACGTAATCTAAACCACCCTTCTCCTCTTTACCTATTATATTAAGCCATTAACAATTTGATAAACAGGTGTTGCAAATATTTAATTACAGATTATTTTTTAAATTGTTATCGGGATTCTTAAAGTGCATTTTCTGAACAAACGTATTATATCAACCCACGACTTACAGAATTACAGATACTAAACCAAATCCATCAAATCATTAATCTAAAAGAGTATGTCCTCCTTTTCCCAAATATGATTTTCCTCTCAAACTGGGAATCAAGCCCGGCACCCTTAAGCTCAGTACAGAGTCACGTTACCGACTTAAATAAGTAGTCAAACCGCTATAGCTGTAAAATGTATCAATTGGTTTTTCGTGGTTTGTTGCCGCGAGCTTAACTGCACTCTACCAGTGAATGTTCCTCCCCTTCAATGTCAAGCATTCCCTTTTTGATTAAAGAAAAAGTATTGTAATCGTGATGATTTTAGAACTCGAGAATATGATGAATCTTTACGTTTTATATGCCCCAAACCCAAAAATAAATGTTACAGTTTTATATATCCCATGTCTGTCTGTCCCTGGTCTAGATCCGTAAAGGTTTGGATAATTTTGTTTGAACTTGATATTTATATGTTACATGGGTGCCCTTTAAGACATTTTTTGTAATTTTGACATTAACCCTTAAATTAAGAGATTTTTTTACAGGTGATTTTTGAAAATTCCAAACATTTTCTAAAATTACTTTAACAATTTTGATCTAACAAATAAAAATGTGTACTTGTTTTTTGGTAGAAAAATCGTTTGAGGGTAGCTCATTGTAGTGTAATTTTTGAAAATTTGAAATTTTTCAAAAATGGCTATTACGATTTTGTTTAAAATGTATGTCTCAGGAGTGATTTACATCACAAACAAAAATGTATACCTGTTTTTTGGGTAGACATTCGTTTAAGCGTGGTTTGCTGATAATTGATTTTGTTTTAATTTGATATATATTTTTTTAATCTCTTACGATTTTGTTCAAAATTAATACATGGGCAATATTTTACATGATAAATAATAAGGTATATGTTTGTGTGTACAAAATAGATTAATTTAAGTTTAGTTTACCATTGACAGATTTTTAAAAATTGGAAATTTTTGGAAAATGACTATATATAATTCAAAATTGGCATTTTGGAATTGTTTTAATGTTATAAAAGAATATATATTTAGTTTTTCAAATACAAGCAATTTAAGGATATTTTACACACACAAAAAAATATTTTAAAATTTTGAATTTAAAATAAAGTCTAAAAAATTATGTTTAAAATTTGTATATTAATCCATATGTTTATTGTGAAAAGGGAATATGATTGTTTTTCTGAAAAAAAGGTTACTTAAGAGTAGTTTACTGTAAAAATATTTTTATGAAATTTTGCTACGCGCTATAATAAACTAAATGAGAAAATTTGTAGAACTGTGTCGTACCATTTATTTACTAGGTATTTTTGTTTCGATACTTTTACTCAAACGAGTATCTACACATTGGTATTTAGTTCCTGCTACTTTGTTTGGAAATTACCTGAACACATAATTAGACCCTATGTTACAATACTGGGATTATATGTTTATTATAATTATTATTAATGATATAATATAATATATAATGGGGAAAATTGTGTTGTAATTCAAAATATGTATTTATTTTTACGAGATAAGTACAAACATTCTATGGCTATAGAAAGAACTCATCAACATTTTCGTACATAAAAAACGTTATATTCATATATAGCTCCATTCTTATTTTTCGATACCGGTACTTACTGTAATAGATCACTTTCCTTCAGTACCAGTACAGTAGCGACACTTTTCTTACGATACTAGAAATGGGTAAATTACCGATATCTTTCTTTTATTACCACATCCTTAATTACTGATATCTTTCTTTTAATACCACATCCTTAGTAACTGATATCTTACTTTTAATACCACATCCTTAATTACTGATATCTTACTTTTAATACCACATCCTTAGTTACTGATATCTATTCTTTTAATACCACATCCTTAATTACTGATATCTTACTTTTAATACCACATCCTTAATTACTGATATCTTTCTTTTAATACCACATCCTTAATTACTGATATCTTACTTTTAATACCACATCCTTAGTTACTGATATCTTTCTTTTAATACCACATCCTTAATCACATAGCTCCCAAGTCCCTGGATGAGAGGATTGGAAGAATCCGGTACCTCGCAAGATTCCCGGGAGTGGACCTTGGTCCCAATCTCGGAAGAAAGTCCAATTGGGTACGTGTTCTGGAAAACCACACGTCTTGAGAGGATTGAATTCAAGCCTACCGGGTAGTAATGAGTGCAATCCAATACCCCTCTCCTGTCGATATTCTCCATTGTTGATTGGCTGTTCCCCTTCATAATTAATCAAACGAATTGGAGCCGCCATTTTGAGGTTGTAAAGCTGCGTCTCCACTGGAGAAACACAAAGCAATTTATAGCAACAGCAAAACGTGGTTGAGCCCCGCATGGTCTAACGCACTACTCTGCTGTTAGACTAGTCTGCCAAAGACGGGGAGTTCGAGGTTCAAATCTCGGTCGAGTGTACTGACTTTTTTTATTAATCACGTTAACTGTTATCTTTCTCTGAAGCATGTTTCGCAACAGTTATTAATAAATAATTGATAATCGGGACTAATCGGTGTAAATAATCTTAGCATTAACAATTATTTTAAACAGACGGTAATCGGTTTTACTGAATCGGTACACCTCTTGGACCAACTGATTACGACTTATTAATTACAAACATTAATCTAGAACAGACCTAGCGCCTGGTCGTTGATTAACTGTTGTAAAATGGGACAAACACACTTTACTGATGATAAATGTTTCGGTCTTAACGTGAATCGAACCCGGGACCCTCAACTCATTGGACAGACAAGCTACCGACTGAGCTAAGGTGTGGGCCTCATAAGTTATTCTTTTTTCATTACTGTACTACTGATTTATATTAAATCTACAAAGCTTGGATCTTCATTTCTAAATTGAGTGCGTTAAAACCTCTTGGATTTATATTTTTATTTGTATTTTAATTGGTTTCTTATTATTTTGCTTTATCTTTACCTTCATTCCAAAAACTGTTTTGAACCTTTTGGATTTTTTAATTAAATTTTCTTATCTGTATTATAGTCTTACTTGTTTTACTACTACTCTTAATCATTCTTATCTTATGTAACCCAATAAATTTATATTTCTCTTTTCCAAATATTACCTCATCTTATTAAAGTATGGAACACCAAAACAAACAAGCAAATGAACCCTCATAAGTGGACACGTGGGCTAGGGCGTCCACCTTGTCTGGTAAAGTTTCCCGGTGACTTGGAGTCCAGGGTTTTAATCTCAGTCTGGTGAAATGAGGGTGTTTTTTCCGCTAATGGTCGCCCACTCTACCTCTCCATGCAAATCTGTGTGCATTAACGAAAAAATTAACTTCCTCATTCTTACCTCATTAGTGTAAATATTTTAAGAGCCCGGATGAGTAGATAGACGACCAAAAGCAAAAAGTAATCCGCGAGAAGTTAATATAATCCATGACTCTCGTATACATGATGCTATCACATATTTTAATAATAGTGAATAATATGAGTTTGAAAGATCTAACAAGCTTTAGGGATATATTTGACAGAGCTAGGTGTTGCGGGATTCCACAAACTCGGCGTTATTTATGAAGGGATGTATTATTTAAAAATACAGTTCACACTAAAATTAAGGTGAAAGATCCAAGGATGAAAAGAAGTATAATTCTAACTTTTATAATTTAAAAAATGTAAACGAGTTTTAATGATAAGGTGATATCAGCTCACTTTAAACTACATTTTACTCAAAATGTTAAAGCTCTGAGATAAAAAGGAATTGTTAGAAATATAGATAAAGCCTTCCTCAATTAAAAAACCCACTTTGGTGGCCGCGTGGTTTAACACGCTACTCTCGGATAGACTAGACTGCCGATGACGGGGAGATCGAGGTTCTAATCCCGGTCGGGTGTTCTGAGGGTGTTTTTTCCAAAATTGTTTTCCACCCAAGTGCTTGTACACTTCAAATAAATATAACCCTCCTGATCCCTAAAACTATTAGCGCCATTAGTACATGAGCGTATAACCCGAACGGATAGTAGGACGTGGTGTTAAGAATTAAAAAAAAAATGAAGTGGTCTTAGGGCCGGTCTTATGACTCCTGGATAAAAATTAATCTGGTAGATAAATATTTCTATCTGGTGGATAAGTTGAAAGTGCGTCTTGTGACTGCAAGACAGCATTTATCTGCCAGATAAAATGTATTTATCTATCACATTTTTATCGGGAGGTTTAAGTACCTGATAAATTTTATCTAAAAGTTAGAATGGTTGTTGCCATAGTGACGCGTTGTTTTATTTAATGAGGTTTCGTCAATCAGAATCTAGTTTTAGGTTAAAATCTTGGTTCAAGCGTTTAGTAAGCACAGGCCCGGGCTCTAACTATATAAACTTAGAACATTTAATTCACACTTTTATATAAATTGACAAGCTATTTGTAGAGCTATATTTATGTAAGGACAAATTATCAAAATGTGAGTACAATAAATGACATTTTGTAAACGTTGTACCCAACTATTGACCACATTTTGGCAGACACCGAAATTAATACTTGCAAGACAACTTAGCTTCTGCGCCCACGTCACGCCATATGTTTCCTCGCACTCGTTTAGCCGCAATTATTTAACAAATGTTGAGCGTTATCGCCACCCGCTAGTTTGTAGCGGTAGCATCCGGGCTTATACGCCTACGCGCACCAGTAAAAAGAGTATCGACATTGTATTTTCTACATAAAAATATATTTTCTACAGATAGCTATTCGGCAGATAAATTCAGTTCATAATACGCGTAAAATATTAAAGTGGCTGATAACCTTTAACTGGTAGTTAACTTTAACCTCCCGATAGCAATATTTAGTCCGTAGTCATAAGATAAAATTCTAATATAATTAATACATACGGTTTTCTTTAACCACGTTTTACTACCTGTTCAGATTATACACATATATGATAATTATTCTAATGGAGTAAGTATGCGAGTTGTTTATTAATTATTTTAGTGGTTTCTAAGATTCATAGCTGTAATCCCTATAAGATACACGACGGTGTGAAAATCTACTCCTTCAAATTAGGCGGCACCCTTGACTACATAACACAAACAAACCACTTATAAAGTATCATAGATTGTTTCTCCTCCTAAGCCTGTAATTCAGTAACGACAATGTCCCAATGGCAAGGTATCAAGCTGTGCTAGCGATAACACGTCCGCTATCTGTCGGCTGTTCCCAGTACTGATATAAATCACGGACACGCCCCCTTGTCCAGGTGTATGTTTGTGTGCGTGGCTACAGGGGTAGGGGCAGAACGCTGTGCATATCCATAGTGGCGATACAAACAGGTTGACATCGGGTATACAACGTCCACTAAACAGTCCGTCCCCATCTCCCTGACAAAAAAAAAAAACCTGATGACGCAGGTAAACAAGTGCGGTTTGTGACGTCACAATGTCGACTAGCGAACATATAAAACATGTCGTTATGATGGGTTATCTCCCACGCGTCCAGATTGTTGTCTCAATACACACAGCGGTGAGGGAACATCATTGTATCAAGGGAGCGCTACCTACTTTATTAAACTGAACTATACTGTGTTTGTATCGTGAACGGATTCAAAGTGTAACTTTTGGTAGAATATCACGTTCAAATGCTGGTGGCATTCAATTAAATCCATTTTAATATCTTTTACTGTTTTATACTGAGAGAGAAATCATTTGTACGAACATCATAAAGACCTGTTTCAGCGGCCGCATGGTCTAAGGGTTTAAATTTCGCAATAGATTAGATTTCCGATGCAGGGTTCGAAACCAGGTCGGATGTACTGAGGGTGATTTTCCCTAAATGGTTTTCCACTCTACCTCCACGCTAATGAGGGTACACTTCCTCCAAATTTAACCTTTATTATCTCTAACTCACTAGCGTAATTAATACATATGCGATTAGCCTGAACAGGTAGTAAGACGTGGTCCTTAAAAAAAACTGCAATAAATTGTTATAAAACCCTGACCTTGAACAATGCGAAAGTCAAGTCGGTGCAACAAACAATTTCTCTCTTAGGTCGGGCTTAGTTCCAGATACGTGCGTCTATGGGTGTGAAAAAAGTCTCGATACTTTACTAATATCGATATTTTCCTTTTGATAATAGTATTTTTTTTACTCCATACTTTTTTACCAATACTTTTACAGTAGCCCCATGACTTCTTTGGTGCTGACTGACAGCTCATAGCTGACGGCTTTAAAAAGTTACCAGACCAAATTATGTATCCCTACGCCGAACCATATGATCTGCAAAAACATGTGTTTAGCAGCTGTCACTTTTGACAGTCAAAATTTAGGTATATACCTAAATGTTGACTGTCAGAAGTCAGCTGTTAGCTGTCAGTCAGCACCAAAGAAGTCATGGGGCTACTGTACTGATGTTTAACACTCACACTCCAGTATCGGATCGGTATCGAAAGAAACAACTTTTTTTTATCTTCACTCATGCTGGTATTTAAATGTTTACTAGGGTGGACTGTGGGTGAAGAACAAATGAAACTATTTCTCAATTCTCACTCATTTTCTGTATGACAAACAAGAATAACTCTATCATTGAGTTTATTTTAGCTCATCATAATTCATAGGCGTTCTTTTACCAACCTTAATGGTTAAAGAATGGTAAAAGATAGATTGAAAAATATATTACTAATCATAATTAGCTGTTAATTAACTTTTCATCAGCTACAATTTCATAGACGTTTTGAAAGCTAGACTGGTAAAGCCCTTTATAATATACATCTTACCCGCCTCGGTGGCGTAGTTGGCTAACGCGCCAGTCGTGTTGAGCTCGACTGCCGAGGACGGGGAGATCGAGATTCGAAATCTCGGTCGGGTGAACTGAAGGTGGTTTTCTCTAAATGGTTTTCCACTCTCCCTCCACGCAAATTCGGGTTCACTTCCTCTAAATTCAACCTTCCCAATTCCTAATTCATTAGCGCTATTAGTACTTAAGCGTATAAACCGAACGGGTAGTAAAACGCGGTGGTTAATAATAATAATAATAATAATAATAATAATAATAATAATAATAATAATAATAATAACAATACTATCTATCATACCTTACAAGTTCCAACGCCTAACACAGACGTCAAAGATGTAAGTATACTATAATATGGTTATATTATTATTAATAAATTTGAAAATACAATTATTACAATGCAAAAGTTAAAATTATTACTATTACTAGATAAAAACACTTTTTCCCGGTTAAAATTTAGATACCGATACTTACTATTATCGATATTTTTCTTACGATACTATTAGGTTATCAATATTTTTCTTCTGATAATTTTAATGAGATACAGTATCGATACTTTTATTTCGATAGCACATCCCTACATGCGTCATAATTCAAAAGACTCCAGCCAACACTCCTCATGAACATTTATCAGCGAAAATCAACGGAAATATTGAAAATATATCGTCATGCCGCCTGTTCCCGTCCCGTTAACAGCGTCTTACCTGCCGTCCGGCGGTGTGTGAGGTACAATGTTCTGATTTGCGTTGAGGCAGGGTGAGAAATGTATCTAGGAAAAAATATCTCTGTACAAGAAGATTGAATTTGAACTTCGACCTCCTTATCGCCAGTAATAACCAGAGTGAGATATTTATCCAAGGGTCGAAAAGTGCGAAAAGTAACCTATTAGTAGCTTTCAACCGTTTCACAGAGGATTGGAGAACAATATCCAAGATAAATAAAATTAAATAAAAACTACCTGCTTCGGTGGTTGCATGGTCTAAGTCCCTACTCTTACAATAGACTAGACTGCCGTTGACAGGGAGATTGGGGTTAGAATCTCGGTTGGGTGTACTGAGAGTGTTTTTTTCTAAACGATTTTTCAATTTCTCTCCGCGCAAATTCGGTTGCACTTCCTTTAAATGTAACCTTCCTCATCCCCAACTCATTAGTGTAATTAGTACATATACGTATGGCCTGAACATGTGGTAAGACACGGTGCTAAATAAAAATCATGTTTGCCTATCTTTCAGGATAAACTATTCCGATTGTTAAAAAATAAAGTACTCCTTAATTATGGACTATTCGTGTGTTCAAACCCAGCCGGGGTCGACGGATATTACTTGGGCGATAAAAGTATGTAGCACAACTTCCTTCGGAGGAGAAGTAAAGCCGTGAGTCCCATCTCAATTGTGGCTTGTAAAATAACTCTGGAAGGTATGTGGAAATAGCTTTCCTGACAAAATTAGTAGGCCCTTTCGATCTTGCTCATAGAAATTCACGTGTGCTGATATAGTCAGTTGGCTCAGAAAGTGCACATTAAATACATCAAATAAATAAAACTATGTACAGTGCGTTAAACAATCATAATAAAGATGTTGGTGATAAGAAAAATATAATCTCGTGTTGTTTGTATGCTAGTTGCGATGAAAACGTGTATTTATTTGCCTGTGTGTATGAAAATAAACAAGATCAAACGACCGTTTAAATAAAGTGCTGCCATTATTTTATATGTTTTATGTGGTAAATGTAAAACTACATTATTGATAATCTGAATGGAAACCAAATCAATAACATGTTGAAGACATGTCAAGTTATTAGTATAAAGCTTAAACAAATTGAATACTTAAATATTGTTTATCAATAATGTTTCTTAAAACGATTCTAATCTTAATATAATGAAGGTTTTTTAAGCAATAAGCAGTGGCGTTGAGTATAATTATTGTTAAAATAATCCACTGTCTCGTGTATAAAACAAACTAAATAAAAAGGTGATATTGTTAGGCAGCCTTTATACTAAGTACAAAAAGTAACGCCAAGGAAATTTGTTTCATGAAATCGATTTCATGGGAAACTAAAATACATTGAGTCAGACAGGAGCGTTTATAGTAGTCGGCGATCGATTTCGTGGCTCGAGTTGTAGAGCGTGAAACTGACTTAGAAATTAGGGCGAAACTTTTTGTTTCACATCCTGTAGGGGGGGCGTTGTTTCAAACGTAAAAGTCCATATAAAACTTTATGTAGCCTAGCAGTTCATGGAATGATGCTCTTGACATCCGGAAATAATTGAAGAATTTCTTTTCGTCAACGCACAGCTTGTCAAATAATGTATAATATAAACCATTGTCCTTACATGAAGATAAATTCGTATGTATATTCATTCTTCTGTTCCTTCATTAGCAACAGCAAAAGTAGTTGTTCTTTGCAAGACAATATCAAGAATTGAGAGGTGCTATTTCATCTCGGTTTCTGAAACATTTCACAAGCACTGCAACGCCCCGAGAAATCGATTGCAATTTCACATTATATCGATTTAATGAAACCAATTTCATCGGAGTTTCCTAGTATAAAGGGAGCCTAATTAAGTATTGTGATCGTGAAGATTTTCGAAACTCGAGACCGCTGGGTGTGTTCGGGAAGGCTTTCTGTACGATGTTATGTTAATATTAATGAATCTACTCTACCCATAACAATGGTTTGCTCAAAATCCCTACTGGAGTTGGAGAAAAATCTATTGAACAATCTGAATAAAATTAATCACTGAATGAATATCTTTACTATCTTAAACTACAATTAAAAAAATCACAGTTACTGAAACTTTCTGTAAGTTGTCATTATTAATTAATTTGTCCACATCCCAATCCTATCTATGGACGTCCTTTTATTACAATTATAATCTTACAAGCTGACATAAGATATATTTCACTATCACAAATAATTAATCAATTAATAAAACAAATCTCATGACAGTTGAATTTGGGAATGAATATAATAACATATATATACATCCTATATATTATTTCTGTTGTCAAAATCCCTTTTTCTCAACTAATACAAAGCATACAGCGATGAATAAGGTATCAGTGGATAGGATTTCTTACCGACTTCTGACATTGCATACTCAATTTACGTTAAAACACATTATTTGTTTAAACACTTCGCTGATTATTTAATTTTAACAACCAAAACAAAAGACTAAACACTTTTTTGGAGGGGAGCTGGTGGGGGGGGGAAGGTTGAATGTGCGAAAGTTTCGCACGGGTTTACTGGTAAACATTAGTTAAGTTTTGAGTAAAACAAAAAAAAAATAGTAGGCCTAATGTTGAGAAAATCAATATTATTAATATTTTGACATAAAATAAAAATTAATGCTCTGGATTAGATAAAGTGTCTGAATATATTAATATTCTCTGAAAGTTTTACATAAATCCTGGATTCTTGATGATAAAGAGACAGAGAGATATAATAAAAATGTAATTATAGATGAATATTTGGCTGGATCTCACCAAGAAAATGTGTACAGTACGTGTTGAAACAGCAAAATGTAAGAAATTGCTTTCCTCTTCTTAATTGCACACAATCCACAGATTCTCGATATAAATAGGCTCTAGTTCTTCCCTAGACTCTCATATTTGTATTGCACTTTTAAAATGAGTTTCCCCTTTTAAAACCAATTTGATCAGGAACCACACAGATTTCGTTCCATGTTTTAAAAACGCTGAAGAATAAGAAGACCCCAATCTTCTTCAAATAGGGTTCCAGGAACTAAATTCAAAAACTTTTTTTTTTCAAGTACAAAGAGAATGTTCATGCATCATAACAAAAGTGAAATGTTTGGTCATGAACTAAGGATTTTTTTTTAAATGTAATTTAATAAGAAGGTTGAAAAGATTTAGAAGCTAATAGGAAAATTAAAAATGTTTTAAAAGGAATTAAAATGTTTACTTACATTTTGTCAGAATTGAAACGCACGCTATTTTGGGAGTATTTACATTACTTTCTTTTCTTACTTATTTTATTTACTCATTTCTTACGTGACGCGCCATTCACTTGTCCAGCCTTAATATAAAGGCCGCACGAAAGTAGACAAGGAGTCAATAAACTTCTTAGAAGGATAAAGGTGTTTAATAAATTTTATTACATATTACAAAACTCGTTATTTTAATTATTTTAAACAATGCTAGACGATCTTCCTTCCGTATTGTAGTGACTGGACATAAATTACGTTTGTCACGCGCGACACTATAGCGTGCGTGACAAGCCACGGACGAACTTTGAATCACCCGAAATAAATAATAAATTATAAAATATTTTACAAATTAAAAAAAATTTATGGAAACATATTATAGGGTGGCAAATCACATTACAACATCCAACCGGGATTCGAACTCCAATCTCCCTGTCAATGGCATTCATATCTAGCAGGGTAGTAGCGCCTTAGACTATGCGGCCACTGAAGCAGGTCTTAAACTATTTTCTTATGCTAAAATCAAATATGTGTTAAATTCTTTAACTTCCCTACATATTTTTATGTATGTATTTATGTATGTATATAAAATTTTTGCAGATTACTATTTTGGTTAAATAAACTTACCATAAAAAATAGTGCGGATACTGAATAAACATACTCATATTATACTTATATCATTAAAAATAATTAACTCTATTATAATTATCCTTTCTTCTCGTTTAAACTTTGCGTTATAATTATTATATTGATCTTATTGATATTAACAAATAACTTATCCAAACCTCACTTGTCGTATAGACGTTGTGTTATAGTGAAGGAGTCAGACCACAACACGAACAAACCGATAACTAAAATTAACAGTTATTTTTAAGGAAACACAACCATAGTAAGAACCCCAAAAATAAAATGGCTGAGAGCCAAAATCTGAATTAGAAATTATATAATCTACTTTTACAAATGTTATTGTTTCTATACATTAATTTTTACAACTGTAGTTTATGCCATTCTTTCTTTAACTTTATTTTATTTTAAAAGATTATATATTCGCTTTTTACTCATATGAATTAATTACGCTAATATATTTGGAATGATGAGGGATAAATTTATAGGAATCGTACTCGCATTTTCGTGGAGGGAAAGTATAGAAAAACCATTAAGAAAAACTAATCTCAGTAAACCCAACCAGGATTCGAACTCCAATTTCTCCATCATCAGCAGTCTTGTCTATTGCGAGAGGGACGCCTAAAACCATTTGACCACTGAAATGGGTGATAATTTCTTCCCGTATTAATTAGGTTATGAGAGAGATGCACGGATATGTACCGGTATGTAATTTACAGGACTCAAGATTTGCATTACAGCTCATCTTTTTTAAGAGTCGTCATATACAATAATCATACTTATGTAAACCCTGTTGATGATCACCATTTTGTATAAATCTATAAGTTATACATTTTTTTGGTCAATTTTTGTCATTTTAGAATTAAAGGTCATATCTTATTGCTTTGCACCATTTTTAGGCATTTTTTAGGCATTCATGTTGAATAAGTATATTTTTAGTTACTATTAGTATTTTATAAATGCATAGAGGCTCAAACATATATTTTTTTCAACCCATAGTTGTCGGAATAAGAAGATAATGTAGGCAATGAATTGTATATCCTCAATGGTAGGTTGTAAAATACACATTCCTGGTGTGACACTGCCACTAAGCTTGAGAGGGTTGCGTTGTAAATGGGATAGCAGTCGCTTCTGAAGCAGATATTTGTAGATAATTGTTCTAGTTGGCCGAATGCAAGAGTTTAGTGGTCAAAGGCTTTTACATGCAATTTACATTTTGTAAAGTGCGGGTTTGATTTATTCGTGTGGATTTATTAGTTTTTGTTTATATTTTTTGGTCATTTTTTTTTTAATTTGAAGTAATTTTTTTAGAATCTGTAGGTTATTTTATAGGTCATTTTTTGATCATTTTTAGGTCATCAAAATCTGGGCCCTGGTAATTTCTATGGACCAATAAATTTATTATGCTATTTAGTCGGCTATTTTACTGGATTTTAAGAGAAAATTTATAATTTGAGTTTATATTATAATAATTAACTTTTAATTTTTCTTTCGTTTAACACAAAAAAACATAGAACACTCAAGTTAACGTTTAATTATTTATTTTATTTATTTTTCAGCGTACCTCATATTACTAATTGTTTGGGCTGTCTGTATATTAACACTACTGTACCCGCTATGAGAAAGATAAACAATTTTAGAAATAAGGTACCTAGATTTAAAGAAGGGAGAGTGGGAAAATATTTTGGAAAAATCCCCACAGTTCACACAGTTGGAATTCAAAGATCCCCTTCCTTATCATCGGTAAACCAAACAGACACCTTTGTCCCCCAATTACCAGAAATGTGAGTTGTGAGCTATTAATAGGTTGCAAAAGGTTCGCAGTGAGGTGGTATACAGCAAATATATATTTTTTTTAATATTGTACGTCATAGTCATATATACTCGTACATTCTCATATATGTTACACGATTTTTTTAAACAAAAAGATTTTCCTCGAAAAAAAGTACTAATTTTGAACAAAATTTCTAAAACCATTCATTTTATTTAAAATTTTCAAAAATCTGTCCCTTGAAAACTAACTTCAAATAATTTTATTCTTAGAAAACCAATTACACATTCTCATGCTTAGTGTAAGATATACACTCGAGACTCATTTAGAAAAAATTGTCAAGGCCATTTTTAAAAGTTTTCCAATTTTTGAAAATCAGTTGCTATTAATATACATTTTAATAAATAAGATTCTCTAAAATAAAGGATATATAACTAGCTTTACTTGCCTTATAAAACTCCCCCAAGCTGTCCATTTTGAATAAATTCGTGAGAGCCATTTATGAAAAATTTGGAATTTTCAAAAATCAGTCATCGGTAAAATTCTCTAAACTTTAATTATAGAATAAAAATAACTATTTGGCTTTAAGGTATGACCATATAATATTTAAATGTCACGTTTGAACAAAATACATGAATGATTTTGGCTAAAGCACCGAGTAGAGACAGAAATATACGTAGGAACAGATGAAAATACCAGAGGATGTAAAGAATTTAAAGCCCACTTTTTGAGCTAGGAGGCACATTAAACGTCAAGGCACATCATATTCTCGAGGTCAAAAATCATCATGGTTACATTATTTATTCATACGATGGTGTAAAAATCAATGTGTACCTAACTTCCAGGAAAAAATATTCTCATCATTAAAAAGGATAGACTAGACTGCTGATGACGAGGAGATCATGGTTCAGTCCCGGTAGAGTGTACTGAGGGTTTTCCACTCTCCCTCGATGCAAATGTGGGCACACTTCCTCTAACTTCTACTTCCTAATCGCTAGTACATCAGAGTAAAGCACATAGGTGTATAAACCAAACTGTTATTAAGACGCGGTGCTAAAAAAATTAATAATAATAAAGTAGGTAGTAATTATAAGCTAGGCCTGTATTCAGGTGCTACACACTAATAACGAGGTTGTCACTGTTAAAATAAGGCATGAATGAAAATAATTAATGCTATATAATAGAGCTAAATAATCTTGCTTTGTTTGTTAGTTGCTATAACAACGCGTAGTTCCTTGTGTTTTGTATTACAATAAACCAGGCTATGCAATCATTTAAATAAAGTGCTACCATTAGCTTTTATTTTATATGGTATAATATTATATGTTAAAAAACATTATTGATAATGTGATTGGAAACCAAACCAAGAAAATATTAAAGACGTATGCCCAGTTGTTGGGAAGAAGTCCAAACAAATGGAACGTTTAAATATGAAACATTTAAAAAAGTAGTGTCTATGTACACATTTTTATCAAAGGATTTCTAATAGTCACATGTGAAATAAAATCGTTGGTCTTTCATTATTTATCAAATAATTACAACAATAAAATTGTGTTTTAAATAAGTTTTTTTTTAACTTTAATATGAAGGTGATAACGATTATTTATCTGATGTGTCTGGTAAAAGACATTGAGAGTAAGCTTGATATTTCAATCGCACATGTCACCTCAAGTAACAACTTCACACTCATCATTCACTCCATCATTGACGTCATTACAAGGAGCGAAACACGTCCCCTGGCCGCCATCATTCTACAAGGAAACCATCTTCATTTTTCAAACGAACTGTCCAAGCAGGTGCACTTAATGGAACACTATCCCACTCTAACTCTACAAATGTATGAGAACAAACCTTTAGAACTGAAAAATATGTTTCCAGATGAAGTTCTGTTCAGTGGCATCATTGGCTTACCAAGAGTGGTATTTTGGCTTGTTGAAAATATTGACGGTGTTTTTTGGACTCTACTGGCGCAATTTAGATCAACGTTCCTTGGAAATCCAAGAACTCCATTTGTTATTGTAATTACATCGCAAGAGCAGAATGGCGTAAGTATATTCAAGGAATATTGCCAAAGAACTTGGAAAGAATATAATATTCTGAATGTGGTTGTAATACTATTGTTAAATATATCAAAACTAAATAACAGAACTAATCTTTATTCAGAAATATTCAAGACAACAACGTTGTTTTTCAACCAGTTTCAAAACCAGGGTTCATTTATTGAACTTTCAAAACCATTAATGGAGAATAAAAATGACAATATTTTTTCAGACAAATTAAAAAATGTATATGGCTACGATATTAAAATAACTGAAGGAAAAGATGTTTATGGCTTGAAGACTGGTAAATTAAGGTGTGAAAATACCACCATGCATGTATTAGCACGAAGCATGAACGCGACAATGGTATCCATTAGTAATATTTACCACAAGGATGACATAACAGAATCCAGTAAGGGAAAAATCAGTGGAATTAAGAAGGTTTTGCCAGATATGTATGGAAACTTCTTTATAAAACATTTAGGAAATATGTTCACATCGACGGACACTATTTTCGTCGATTGTTTGACATTCCTTGTACCAAAGTCTAACCGTATCCCACAATATATGAACGTTATCTTGCCCTTCCCTAGAAATACTTGGATACTTGTTGCCGTCTCTCTACCAATCACTGCACTGTTATGGAAATTAATTAGAAAGGACGCATCTTTCGAAATGGAAACCATGCTGGAAATATTTAGAATATTTGTGACTGGCGGCACAGTCCTTTCGATGCTTTCCACGAACCAAAAATATTTTCTTAGCTTATGTTTGTTGTTTAGTTTGGTTCTGATGAACGCATATCAGGGTAGTTTGACCAGCTACTTGACGATACCCCATTACTACCCCGATATTGATACGTTGGAGGAAATTGTTGAAGAAGGATTTCAGATCGCCATACAAAAAGTGGATGGTATAGATGATAATAATGATATTAGTAGTTTTGTTGATAGTGCAGACCCTGATGATCCAATTGTGATGACTCTTGTAAAAAGATCTACCTTCATAGCTGATGCAAAAACGGCTCTAGACATGGTTGCCTTCAACAGAACGACAGTTTTTTTATATAATTTCTTATTCGCTCGGATGTGTTTTCAAATAAATGACTATTATGAAAATGGTTATCCTCTCATGCACATAATGGAGGAGTGTCCTTACTCTTTTAGAGTCGGTTTTCATTTCCCTTTTGTCTCCCCGCTTCAAGACAGGATTGAAATTATCCTTAAAAGAATAAATCAAGCAGGACTTATATTTAAGTGGTATGAAGATGATATGTATGAACTAACGTTGACAGCTCGTAACAGAGTTAAACCGGTTGAACTTGAACCTTTGACTCTCAGCCATGTCCAGACTTCTTTTTACATCCTTTGTGGAGGTTTAACTCTCAGTTTTGTGTCACTGTTGTGTGAGGTTTTATTGTGCTTTCTAATGGCTTTTACACATAGAAATGAGATAGTGATCATTGGTTCTTAGACAAAAGTATTAAATCAATATTTTTGCTTAATTTAGTATATTGTTATTATAATATATGTATTTTAAAACATAAGCAGATTGTGGTG
Organism: Timema bartmani; assembly: GCA_902151455.1. NCBI lineage: Eukaryota > Metazoa > Arthropoda > Insecta > Phasmatodea > Timematidae > Timema > Timema bartmani. The sequence goes on from CABFWB010006484.1 coordinate 27,314, forward strand.
TTTATTACGATTTTTAAAATAACCCAATAAACTTTTATTTTTTGTTAATTAATATTGGGTTTCAAAAATTGTGCTTTATATATATACAGTTTCTTATTTATAGAAATACATTGATATTAAGCTGCTTTATATATATATATCAGACTTAAGTTAAGGGATTCGTTTTCATCGTGATTTTTAATATTATAATTATATAAAGATATCTTTAATACACACATATTTTAAAATACGACAAAAAGTATTCATTTATTAAAATATTAATCATATTACTTTCAAACTGTGATACCTACGTTTCTTGATAAAAAAAACATTTTAAACTATTTAAACTAAGCTATTGTCATGTGTGTTTTAGTTATGTAATGTATCTATATCGAGTGGCAATTTGGAAAAGGAAAAAAAATTACTAGACGACATACTTGTCGACTTCCGTCAAATGAATGGACTGGTGTTCACAAATATTTTGTTCAAGAAACATAATAGGCAAATATAAACATGAAAAGTCTTGGTGACCGGTTTTATACCATATAGACTAAATAGTCTTCAAGCAACTATTTGGATAAAGTGCTAAGGATATGAAAACAATGCCATAAGTGTAATAACTCAGACCACAATATGCTGGCTGCAAACATAATATGTACTATACTTAATAAAATCAAGAGTAGGGGAAGAGGAGGGAATAAGAGAGGGGATCTATAGAACCTTAAAAGTGCGTAAAATAAAGTACTATATGGGATACGTTGGAGGAAAAATTCTAGTGACATTGGTGAAGGTGTAAGTGTTGAGACAAAGTGATATAACGTCAAATAGTGTAAACTGGAAAAAATGTAGGAGAAAGTCGGTAAGGTGAGTCTGAAACCAAATTAATCACACAAGCAATTATAATAAGATGGCAGAATGGAGGAAGTAGATAAATATGATGTATAAGGATTACAAAACTATAAGAGGCTGAACAATAAACTAAGAAGATAGACTTATAAAGCCAAAGAAGATTAGGCTACATAAATCAAATATGTAACTATAAAATGGTATTACAAGGTATCGGCAGATATGACATGATGTATGTGAAAACTAAGAGACTAGGATATAACGGAATCCGAATATGTGGACTAAAATATTCAACACGAAAGGTGTTGGCTTAAACCAAGTTGGAGATTTTTTTTTCTTTAGCTTATCGTGTGAGTGATAGTAAAATACAAACAACTTGACAATAATGAAAATGTAGAACTGTTTTCAATTATCCAAGTGAGGTACATTTTCTCCAAATTCTACCTTCCTTATCTTTAACACATTAGCATGTGTTTTTATAGCTCATATACTTATAATCTCCATAGTATTTTGTTTTTTGTTTATTTTTAGCCAAACCATTTGGAGAATAACTATTGATAATGACAAAAACTAAATTATGAGTCACTAGCTAGCAAGTAATTATTAACTCAATATCAATTATGACCTATATAAGACACAAAACATAGAATATATTTGATCAATCTTAATTTGTATTTTAAAATTGTAGTAATATAACATTCCCACTATTCTTGCTGGTAAATTTCTACAGAACTTCCAAACTTTGATGAGCATGTGACACTTCTAATCAATTTAATCGGTCCTCAAAATTATGTTTTATCTTTATCATATTATGTTTTACCCTCATTATTCTATAGTCATACTAACGGATTGTTCAGCGAATGCTGCAAAATATATTAAAGTTTTGCTAAAGCATTTTCTTATGGTTATGTAGGCAAAGAATGATTGTACAGATGAAATTAAGTTACATATATCTGATAAAGATTAAACAGTGAAACATACATTGATTAGATATATGAAAGTGGGTAATATTTTTTCACTGTAGGAAATTAATTCACGCAATCAAAGAATATTGGTAAAATATATATAAAGGCCAGATAGTTTCGTCACCCTTTCGACATCATCATTAGAGGTGTTTGCTACATGTACGCTCACCTATATTACCGTTGACACTAGCCACTAAAGGCGCAATGTGTTACCTGGTTATTCTTACATAGACTTCACTTTACCACAACATTTCCAGATGTTAAACCATTCAATAAGAACATTATGTAATGAAGGAACACTTAAATTAGACAAGGAAACAGGAAGATACAGAGAAAACTAATCTAAATTATGTTACTTAAATTAAATTTTAAATAGACAACGTAAGTTTATAACCGAGCCCCCAAGATTATTTTCATGTGTGTAACAGAGCAGAGAACTAGTAGCTTGCGGCCATTGAATGGCCGACGATTGAAGTGATAACTTTCAAAAACAATTATTTTAATTATTTTAATCAATATATATGAAATTTAATAAAAATAATAAAGCTCTAAGAATATCAAACCAATGATATTAAAACTATATATTAATATCCAAAAGGGACTATAGTAGAAATAAATATTCTGTACCTGCAATGCACTTTAAAAGGGAAGAAGATCTATTATATTTAAAGGCCATACACAGTTGGCACAACAAAGTAAGTAAGTATATTCTTAGTGGCAATTGAGTATTTTTTTATTTTATTTTTTTTATTACCAATCTAATTTGGCCTGGCATCTTACAATTTTAAATCCAGGCCTTATTTACACAGTATCAAACAAATTTCCTACTAATACACATTATCCAATTTTATTTATTCTAAACAGGTTTTGGCTCCTATAATACCTACCCCTTCCTATTACCCTCCCTTCCCTATCCTATTCTAATCTTATCCTAATCTTATAACTAGCTAACCTAAATATCTTCTAATCCTCCGGGAATGTTCATTGCGCCGATGGTACAAGGGGGCTACAGAACATAGGGCCCTTACAAGACCTAATCCTACTTTTCTTGTTTCCAAGAAGAGGGATCTGCAGTCACAAGGTGGCAATTGAGTAGCGTAACCCCAATTAGGAATGCCCCAAAAATTCTTATTACGTAAGAGAAATTAAAGCCCATACTTGGACATACAAAATTCAAGAGGCCAAGAAAATACATGATGGACAAAAACACCTAAACCAAGTATCTCAACTGAGGGTGAAAGGGAAATAGAGAGTTGGACCCAGCTATCATCAATGGCTATTGGAGCTATCACCATTGTCCCAAGTCATCATAGTGATTGAACCACTTATATTAATAATGGTAGAACCATTCTGCAATAAAACAAAGTTAACTAAACCTCAACTATCATAGGGAATAATACAAAACATTAGGACATTAACTTCTATAAATTACTATGCTATAAATATAGGTACACTGGCTCCTAAGGACACTGAATAGAGATTACATTAATTTACTACTTATACACGTTTCATTGAAAGTAATTAAACTTGGTTTCCTATTTAAATATAATACTCAAATACGCGCCGCATCTCAGCAATATGATACAATATCCTGAGTGAGTAAGCTACTCCTATAAACAACTATCGTGATTAAATTATGAAATGAATTTAAATAAATCGAGACACTAAATGCCTGCCATCCAATTGGACAAAGTTTAAACCATATTTTAACATGTCCAAGCAGACGTCAAGCGACTAAACCTATCACAGAAGTGAGACCTATAATTCCCAAAAAGAATTTATCCGCCTAGGCAGCGAGACTATCGATACTATTTTCACAGACATCAGATAAGCGCTGAGCAGCAGGCGACTACAGTCAAACGTAGCAGCGTGTCTACTTCGGTCGTTGATAGAATAATAAGTTGCATTTAGGGCCGGTCTTTTGTTGTTGTTGTTGTTGTTGTTGTTGTTGTTGTTGTTGTTGTTGTTGTTGTTGTATTTAGCACCGCGTCTTACTACCCGTTCGAGTTATACGCTTAAGTACTAATTACGCTAATGGATTAGGAATTGCGAAGGTTGAATTTAGAGGAAGTGAACCCGACCGAGAAGTGGGTCGGTTTTATGACTCCTGGATAAATATTAATCTGGCAGATACATATTTCTATCTGGTCGATAAGTTAAAAGTGCGTCTTATGACTGCCAGATATCATTGATCAGCCAGATCAAATGTATTTATCCATCACATTTTTATCGGGAGGTTTAAGTACCTGATAACTTTTATCTGAAAGTTAAAATGGTTATTGCCATAGTGACGCGTTGTTTTTCATGAGGTTTCGCCTATCAGAATCTGTTTTTAGATTAAAATATTGGTTCAAGTGTTTAGTAAGCACAGGCCCAGGCTCTAACTATATAAAGTTAGAACATTTAATTCACACTTTTATATAAACTGACAAGCTATTTGTAGAGTTATATTTATATAAGAACGAATTATCAAAATCTGAGTACAATAAATGAAATTTTGTAAACGTTGTACCCAACTATTGACCACATTTTGGCAGACACCGAAATTATTACTTTCAAGACAACTTAGCTTCTGCGCCCACGTCACGCCATCTGTTTCCTCGCACTCGTTTAGCCGCCATTATTTAACAAATGTTGAGCGTTGTAGCTACTTTCCAGGTAGTAGCGGTAGCAGTAGGGCCTATACGCATGCGCGCACCAGTNACTTAGCTTCTGCGCCCACGTCACGCCATCTGTTTCCTCGCACTCGTTTAGCCGCCATTATTTAACAAATGTTGAGCGTTGTAGCTACTTTCCAGGTAGTAGCGGTAGCAGTAGGGCCTATACGCATGCGCGCACCAGTAAAAACAGTACCGAGCTTGCGTTTTCTGCATAAAAATATATTTATCCTTCAGATAGATATCCGGCAGATAAATTCAGTTCATAATACGTGTAAAATATTAAAGTGTCTGATAATCTTTATCTGGTCGCTAACTTTAACCTCCCGATAACGATATTTATCTAGTAGTCATAAAACCGGCCCTTGGATAGACACCCAAATGTATATTATTTAAATAAAGGGTGGAGGAGGGGGGTGGAAGATGAAGTGTCATTCCAGTTTAGTATAGAAGGAGGTGTTGATCCCATGACGCTTACTTATCTTGGTTAGAAGAGTTGACTGTGGTGGGGGAAGATTCATGCGCTTGCGCGCGTCGGTTCTTCTTTCTCCTCAAGTCTTCACTAAATTTGAAGTAGTAGGTAGAATCGAATCGCCATTTGAACACGCCATCGACTCGTGAGCTGTAATAAAACTGTGCATGTAATCAAAATGTAGCTCACATTAGCTGAGATCATGGTAAATATATACATATTGTTAGTGGTGGATTTATGATGGTTTATAGGAAAGATATTTAGAAACCGTGAATAAATGTATAATCAATTATTGTTAAGGGTTAAAGACTTTTAGCCATCATATCTTAGATATAAAAAATCTAAGGTTAGCGGGAATCAAGCTGAGATGAGTCCAATTCATAATATTCTTTAACTTATCCTATCAATTTTTTTCAAATTCACCCAAAGTTTTCTCCCCTTAACTAATAGGTATGCACTCTCTCTATCTGGTATCATCTTTTATTTATTTATTTAACAAGCAAATAACTTACTCAAACATCATAAACTTCAAATAATACTTTTTAATATGTTTTACTAGTGTAACGCTGTTACAAGAACAACAACTAAATTCTATCAAATGGGTTTGCACTCACCCTCGTCCTCGCCAAATGTAAACACGAGAGCCCAC
>CABFWB010006485.1:10102-32862 GCA_902151455.1 Timema bartmani
ACAGACAGACAGACAGACAGACAGACGGAAATTCAAAAACCACTTTTTCGGATTCAGGAAGTCATGAAACGTCAAAATTCATCAAAATCTCGAGTTCGATTTTTTTGACGATCACCATACTTTCTCTACCTGTAAGATAAAGAGAAAGTAATCAAACTCGAGATTTTGATGAATGTAGAAGTTTCATGAGCCCCCAAACCAGAAAAAGTGTTTTTTGAATGCTGTCTGTCTAACGCTAAAATTAAGAGTAGTTTACTAAAGGACAAAATAAGAAAAAATTGATTTTTTCAAAATCAGCTCTAACAATTTTGAAAAAAATTTGTATCTAGCAGTTGATTAAGATTTTAACAAAATGGTTATTTTCACTTTCCCAATAAAACTGACTTTTAGGGTACAGGAATGGAGATTTCAATATCTCCGCAACTATTTGAGATACTAAATAACTTATCATTGAAAAATTGTAGTACTATTAAAAATAAAAAAGAACTTTTATTTGAAATATATATTTACAAAACCAATAGTTTCTGGGATATTGGCAAATATATTAATACAATTTTGTTAGCTTTAGTTGTACAAAGATAATAAAGTTTTAACGCAATAATTCTCTAATGCCATAGAGTATGCAGGTAATTCTCTCAAAAAGTTGGTGTTCTTTTTCCTTTAACAGCAATGATCTATCTCTATCATTTTAGACTCAATAGTCAATGTTTAACTTTTTTATTGGTTAAAATTTATAAATGAGGAATGTAATAGCAATGTGATGAATGACCTGAAGATGTGCAAACAACCCCTTTCAAAATTTCAAAAATTTTAACCAGAAGCCGAAATTTTAATATGAAGTGTTGACCCTTGTGGACCCAACATCGATCTTTTTTATCAGTCCAAATATATAAATGAGGACTTTAATTCTTTAAAAATAAAATTATATATTTAAAACTGGGAGTCAAAAAATGTTTTACATAAGTATAGTGCAATTTGGACTCGGGTTTGCTAGTCTATATTATTTTGTTTCACATGTATTACGAGTTTTGGGAAAATTCCTCCATTTTTAAACAATGGAGTGAGAAAGTTCTTGCGGAGTTCCATACCATTTATTTATTCAAGTCTTTAAAGTGAAATTGATTTTAATGCTCTGGTGGACACATATTCTACTTTTTTCTTAATGGTTTTGTAACTTGAGTATGTTATTTGCTCTTTGGTGAAATGTGATGCTCCTTTACTTTACAATGACCTCTCGAAGAGATAAGTATTGTGAATGCCAAAAGAATAAAACTAAAGATTTTGATAACTGTTTATGTTTCCTGAAAATGAAAAGTGGTTTTTGCGATGCCAGCTGTTTGTCTCGTTGCCTGTCTATATCTTGAACTAATACTGAAACCATTTTACTGTTTGAGCTAAAACTTGGTATTTGGTGTTTTCTTAAGGTCCCCCTCGTTAACTGAAGGGCAACAAGAGATCAAATCCTTGAATATTTTAATTAAATTTTTCATCTAAGCCTTTTTTAACATTATAAACAAAATGTCAATTTTAGTTTTCCAATGAAAATAACTTTAAGGGCAGTTAAAATAAACAAATTTTCTAATTATATTAGGTATGAAATAACTTATCATTGTAAGGTTTTAGTATTGTTTAAATTAGACATATTTTAATCGGGACTATATTTTTATAAAACCAATAGTTTCTGAGCAATAAGCAAACATATACAGTTTTTATGGAATACTTATAAATATGTAATCGATTGTTATGCTCTTTGGTGGACAGAGATATGTTATTCTTTTCTCAATGTTTATGTAACAGTATATATTATTACCTTTATTATCTTTGTTGGAGTGTTTCTGCAACAGTGTATATTATTTCAGTTCACAAATTTTACAAGTGTTTGTTAAATGTATATATCTCGAGATTAAAGAGAAAGTCTGTGCAATACACTGCACCTTTTTTTTTATCACTGTATCTTACTTCTCATTCGGGTTATACGCTTTATATATGTATTGTGAGTATTCCAGATATTCATAAATTATTTTTAAGTAAATGTAATGAAAGCCTAACATGGCAAAATTATTTTCAATATGGCTCTAGAAAATATACCTGATCTGAAGATCTGAGGCAAAGTGGGTTAAAAAGAGTAATTAAATGGAAAAATAATTTTGTATAAACTTTAAGCATTACATTTTCCTTAGTTTTTTTATTTGAATAATGTAAATGAGCAAAATTGCACGTATATTAACTATTTGTGAGTGCCACAATGGTAAGTGCTAAAATGATTATCTGAGGAAATACAGTTATTAGGAAAGACAGATTATCTCACCACTCTCTCAAATAGGTGCTGTAAGTGTCACACTCATAGTTGTTAAGGCAGAATGTAGGATTATAAAACACTGTCAAAATCAGCGATCCATCATTGCAATATTCACCACATTTAAAGAGCGCATGAAGAGGAGTGAATAATATAGTACAAGTGAATGGTGTTGTGATTATTCTAAGCTAATTCTATCATTCCCTCAAAGATTGTAGCTGAGAAGAGAAATTAAACAAGGGCATATTACTTCAATTGGAATAAGTTTACCTCCCCTCTAATATAGGAATCCTTAAGCAAGCACAATAAAAAGAAAACCTGGAAGGCTTGCACAGCATTGATAACAAACCATTTACTGCTCTCCATTGAGATTTGTGTTTGGGCCTTTAATGTACATGCCTGTTTTATCTCAAATCTCATTACTACAGTGACTATAGGACGTGGAATAGTTTTAAATTAAAAACACTGAGAGTCCGACTCGGTGTGTGGTTAATATATTTATTATGTATTGTTTTGTGTAGAAGACCTTGTATTCTGAAAAAATAAATAAAATAAAATAAATAAATAAATAGATAAAAAAAGTAAAGGGTGTTCCGCTTGCTCTCAGCCCCTGAGTTTCCCTCATAGCTATCAAACTAATAGACATCATTGCTGTATGAGAAGCACTCAGGGGTCGAGAGTGAGCCAGGGTGTTTTGCTCATCGGCCTCTGAGTTTCCTTCATAACTTTTAAACTAATTAATAATAATAATAATCTGTGAGGTATGTACTCAAAGAGATTTCGCAATGGTAACAAGAGCAGCCTGTGTTGGGCATTTTGATTGGATTTTAATTCAATATAATTAAGGACAAGTTGTAGCACAATAATCATGATGTTAAAGTGAGAGCCATGATATATATTAATTGATAATCACCGTGGCTCCAAATTTACCTTACAACATGAGAATTCAAACAATGACCTTTGGATTATTACAAAAAAAAAAGTTTAAGATTCCACTAAATAAATGTCATTATTTAATTGAACTTAACCAATATTTAATTAATTCATTTACAATGCCAAAATCAGAAAGAAAAAATATATTAATTGCAATATCATGAATATTATGGATTCTGGTTATGAATTGATTTTATTTTTATTTTTTAGTACCACAATTTGAATGCTTTCGAGAGTATATGTTCCCTTTGAGATTGTGAAGATAATTAAAATTAATTTCTATGGATTATACTTATCATGGATTAACTATATAGATTTCAAGTATCTTTCTTTAAGTTGTTTTACACCTTTCTCTACTTGCCTCCTTAAAATAGTTTAAGTTGTGGATTATCTGGACAAGGAGTAGGCTACCTTACCATATAAAACATATAGGAGAAGATTATTTATGTGAGAATAGGATGCACCGAACGCCAATAAAAAAAAACTCCAAATAGTTTTTAGAGGAATACAATTTGGCCCTCCATGACTTAGTTATCCAAACATTCAATGCTTGCTGGCTTTATTAGATCATTTTATCAACAAACATCAGACAAAAAAGAGGCCATACCTGTATTCTATTAAATAACTAACACTATGCTCTCTATATAATTTGTGATTAATCCAATAATAACACTTAACATACTTGTTTGACCGCAGCACTTGCCAATAAACTTCCTTCTTGGTCTTGGCAATTTTTCTCGAGACTTTCCAAACAGCGCTGCAGAGTGCCAACAAAAGTGTCCTGAAGACAGTCGACCGATTTAACTAGTTGTGATGCAACAGAATCACTCAGCCAACTGAGAACCCAATTCTGGATCTCAACTGTAGCAATGTGAACAGATTGTGCTGACTTAATCTCTTCAGAATCTGACAATGTAACACCTATAATACAAAATTATATTAAAATCAATGAAATAGAGCACTTTTGTGGTCAACTCTTTCTTAGGATGTTGGGAAATAAGCCACAAAATATTGAAAATGGCACTTAGGTTTACATTAATACTTTTTAACTTGACTTAAGGGTGTGCTTCAACAGAAAAGCTTAATTTTCATGATTAGTTTTATTGAAAATTAATTTGAAACTTATTTAAAATCCAACAATGCATATCAGTAAAATATAAAATGGTTTATAAAGTGATGTTGAAATTTATCTTGCTAGTATTTGATATGATGAAATATTAACTAGATAAAATATTTTCTTATTACATAAATAATTATTTTTATACATTTAATATAGTATATACGGTTATAGATCAGTCATATATCATCTGTCACGTTTGAGAGATATTAACAATACCTATAGAATACAAGAATAATAAAGTAAATTGTTTTCAATGTTGACTGCAAGGAAATCTGTTTGAATTTTCTCTACTGTTCTTCCAACCAAAATTAGGGTATACCTATGTAACCAAAGAGCAAGATTTCTAACCTATAAACAACACCACACACTCACGTGTTCAAAAATAAGTTAGTGTTAGTTACCCTAAAGTATTAAAATTTATAAATAACATATAACATTAAAAATCTAAACTAATATGATTTATAAATATATATTAATAATAAAAATAATAATGTAAATAAATACAAATAAATAACTAAACAATAAATAAAAAACCAAAATATATTGTTGGTGTGAAAATTCCTATCTGTTCCCAATTTTCCTTGAGTAATGGAAACTTCCCTACATCGTACATTCGACTTGGCACACATTTTAAAATGGTTATTTACAAAAATTTGCCACCCTAGGCTCAGGTCCATGTGGCCTGTGCCTAAAACTGGACTGACTACACTAATGATGGTGGGGAGATCCGGGTTTGAATCCTGGTTAGGTGTACTGAGGTTTTTTTTTTCAAAACTCTCCCATATTAAAATGCAGGTACACTTCATCTAAATTCAACCTTACTTATAACTAGCACTACGGAATAATTGATATGTGTATAGCTAAATAGATAGTGAAACGTGGTGACAAAAGAAAAAATGAATAACTGATCAATAATGATATATATCAAGAATATTCAAGAATGAATGGAATTCTACCTAGTAACTGTCATGATTTAGTTAGGTCAAAGATAGGAAAAATTTAAATCTAACCTTGATAACAGTAGTCTCCAGCTTTCTCCACTAAATTATCCTTCATATCTTTTAGTGTAACTTGTATCAACTGGGTAATTTCTTCTTGTTTTTCATTGGATATTGCCATGAGATTTTTATACAGCTCCCCCTCCTTTTTCTGAGCATAAAGGATTCTTCTAGGTGTGATTTGAATTTCTCTTGCCATGTCAAATGCTGAGAGAATAACCTTTTGTATACACTGACCTTGAATCTGAGAAATATAAATGTTATGAGAAAATACTTAGAAATGAAAACCGCACAGTTTAAAAACTATATAACATGATATGGGACCTGATGCAGGAAAATTACTTAAAGTCGGAAAATATAATTTATATGTTTTGATACAATCCTATAAAGCACAAAATTCTGAACATTTTTATGTAAAAATTATTCCTGTATGTGCAATACTTTCAAAGATATAGACCATTGAAGTTTAAATATCCAAAACAAATAATTTTGAGAAAAACACAAATAAAGATTGGTAACTTTCTGATTAGATTGTTCTGAAGAAATTTATAAGTTAAGGATGATTTATGGGTTAGTTAATAACATAATTACATGGTGAATATGAATTTACAATCAGATTAGTAAAAACCACGCACAAAGTTTTATTTCACAATACTTTATACATTAAATAAACACTAAATTAGGTGTTTTCTATGTTTCAACATAAGCGATACAGATGAAGTACTTTGACAAGGTTCTGGTTCATCAACTTGCTCTTCTGTCTCTTCCTTAAACTTTTGTCTTGCACAGGTTTTGGACAAAGCAGATCTTAGGTCCCCTCCATACAGAAAGTCCTAAGTTTTCATAAAGGTATGCTTTTATGTCAGGAGTACGGCCAGGAGGAACAATTTATTCTGGAAAGCCTTTAGGTGCCATTTATTTTTGAAATGCAAAAGGCCAATTTTTGTCAAATTCAAAGTGAGCGTATTTTGTAATGTTGTTAATGCGCTGCCACTTCAATGTAAGTCGGATGTAAATAAACACAGCTGACAACCAATCTACATACAAATCTCTATAACTGGATCATTGCCAACTTAATTTATTTTAAGAATAATATTTAAAATACAGTAAAATATTTCAAAAATACATAATAAAACATGTTTAACATTTTTCATATCAAAAAACTTGAGTTGTGTATGGTTATTATCATAATCTTCTTGATTTGTTCCTTCTAGGAAAGTGACCTAAACTTGGTAATGTTAAACTCCCATAAGCGACTTTAGGTCCCTTTTCTTAATGTGACAATGGTTTATGATTTATGATTTTACATTGCTATTGCTAAAATAATTAAACTGTTTCTACCTGATAATAAATCTAAAAGAATGTAGATGGCGGTAAATACAAAAACCCATAAATCAAGTTTTTCGACCTTTAATGACGAAATACCTCTTCTGTAAAATTACACTTTCGACTTTAGGTCCCTTTTCCTGCTCGGGGTCACATTTTCTTTAAATTAAAATATGACACCTGGACAAGAAAATCAAACACAGGACTTTCCTATGTCTAGGTATCAGTTTTTAATTTAAGGACCTTGATATTTAGATGCTGCTATAACCGCAGTTAAAAATATGGTAGCTTAGCTATTTAATATATTTAACTTGAGATAGGAAAAAACAACAAGATTAAATACATATGAAGATTTACTGCTCATATTATTTTCTAGTGCAGTAAGTCAACATTTGTCACAAACTAACTTCATATGCTGCTTTATAGCCTTCCAAACACTATCATTGGGTTTTCACAGTTAAGAGTTTAATAAATGGATTCTCAAATAGAATTGAGTCTGCACACGCATCTAATAAATGGTAAAAGGATATATATACACAATGAGATTTTATCGGGCTCTGTGGATCAATTAACCCTAGAGTTGACATAGCAATCTTTAGAAACACCAAACGGGGAAACCATAATGATAAACCTCCTATATTTCCCTTGATTAGTATTCAAACCCCATCTTCCCGTTTATAGCAATCAAGTACTCGTACAGTGCAAGTCTGATGCCTTAGAATAATTGACCACAAGTACATATTATACAGGCTACTACTAGCCATTTTTTCTAAATTGTGTGAGGGTGAGAAGGGTAGGTGTTTAAGGAAATGTACCAGCATATTTGTGGAGAGAGTCTGATGTCTACCATGTTGTCTAATTTTCTTTCAATTACTCAATTATCTGTTGGGTGGTGGATGGGTGTAGAGAAATGATTGGGACAGATAATATAACTGGTTAAACTCTGCCAAGAAAATTCATAATAAAAAAATGGGAAAAATCAGAGAAAGCTAAAACAAGAACTAAAAATTAACCTACATGCTTTTCTTTTTATTTAAAATATGACAGCAAGTAAGTTTGTTTTTTCCCTTTGTTCACTTTTAGGTAAACGGTGTATGTAAATTTCGCAAAATAAGCTTATCCTGTTGCTTCAAGTAATCGACTAGTCTTTCAACGTTAATTATTTTTAGCACCGTGTCTTACTACCTGTTTACATTATACATATATGTTCTAATTACGTTAATGAGTTAGGGATGAGGAAAGTTGAATTTAAAGGAGGTGTACCCACATTTGCGTGGAGGGAGAGTGGAAAACCATTTTGGGAAAACCACCCTCAGTACACCTGACCAGGACTCGAACCCCGATCACCCTTTCATTGACAGTCTAGTCCAACATGAAAGTAACGCCTTAGACCATGCGGCCACAAAAGCAGGTTCCAGCAATAATTAAAGTAGCACTGTGATGTATACGTTTTTCTTGTATGAGGGTGTCTTCTTCATGATCTGCGTCACCAGTAGTTGCATGTTAATCAGTAGTAATAAGTAACACAATCACTTCATATTTTAAAACTTCATGTCCAGACAAATTATCAAGTTGCTCAAAGTTTCCTCACCAAAATTCACAAACAAGCAGTGCGTTCACCTGTTACAAGATAGGAAAACACAAACTGACAACACACATGTGATGTGCCTGCCCACTTTTCCTCAAAAGTAAACAGTGGATAAGTGTGCTCAAATAACAATGAGTGATTATGGTCACAATTTTCGTTCGATGATGTGTTTGATCACATGTTTGCACTTGTTATTATGTAAGTTATATCATACGATTATGTGTATGATTGGAATATTGTTAAATATTATTTTGAAATATTATTTTGAAATGTTATTAGAAATTTAAATCATTATTTTACTGCCCTAGTTAATCTACAGCTTGGATAATAAAGTCTACTATGGTTAAAATATTGAAGCAAACAACATGAGTATATTAATAGTAATTTAACTTCACTTTTTAAAATTTTAACATGATATGTTTATCCCTCATCTTATGTGATGCACTTAAACAGGGATGGCTTTTGTTTCACATTGTTAAATTTATTTGATTTTAGGTTAGTAATTTGTTTATAAAATATCATTACATTTCTAAAGGTCTTTTCAGACACACTTCAGTGGAGAGATGGTCTAGGACGTCACTCTCGTATTAGACTGGCCCGCTGAAGTCCAGAAGATCGAGGTTTGAATCCTGGTCGAGTCCAATGAGGGTGGTTTTTCCTAAATGGTTTCCCAATCTCCTTTCACGAAAGTGCAAGAAGATTACCTATACAATGTGTCTTTCCTCATTAGAGTAATTATCATATATGTGTATAACCTAAATAGCCTAAACAGGTAGTAAGATGTGGGGATGAAAAAAAAGTTCTTTACAGGGAAGAACAGTAAAAACAATTAAATAACTCAAATTGTAAGAAAACCATTTCCTCAAAAGCACATAAATCCAGGTATCTAAATTTATTATTTCAAATAAGTAATTATATTTGAAAGTTTCAAAACCTTTGGCGGATCTTTCTTTCAGAACAATAAACGCATATATAATCACAATATATAAATAATAATTAACAGACCACTAAATAAAAAAAACATTAATCCAAGTTAAATGGAGTAAAATAGTTATTTTTAAGGGGTGAAGACACATTTTGACTATGTTCATTAATGAAATGATCATTTACAAAATAACAGAAAGCTTATACTTTTCTTGTGTAAATGAATTAATATAATTAATCTAAACTCTGCAATTATACTAGGGGTGTTTTTTAAGTAAGGACCGATGGTTCATGAATGGCTTTCCTCGCTGGCGGCAGATTTATATGACGAGGGTCTACAAAAACTTATCTCACAATATGACCAATGTCTAAATAACAACGGTAACTATGTTGAAAAGTAGCTGAAGGTATGTAGAATCTTATAAAAATATCAATGACCCGAAAATATTTATGTTTTGAATTAGGATGGATAGCCAGCACACTTACCTTGCTGATACTGGAGTAGAAATTGTTTAGATAGAACGCTAAAAACACACAAACACGTTTTTAAGGACAAGCTTTCACTGTCACAGACAAACTGATATGTCTACTTTCTTTAACTGATGAAGCTGTCTGTGACAGTGAAAGCTTGTCCTTAAAAATGTGTTTGTGTGTGTTTTTAGTGTTCTATCTAAACAATTTCTACTCCAGTATCACCAAGGTAAATGTGCTGGCTATCCCTCCTAATTTAAACCATGATTTAGCCTAGTGCTCTATTCAAAATAACCAAAAATATTTAGTATTTCCTATTTTATTGCAAAATGGTTCTTACTTTAAAAAAAAACACCCCTCGTATTACCCTAGATAATACAAATTAGTTTTCATTGGTTAAAATGATTTTAGCTACATAGAATAGTCTAGTTAAAAATTTATCTTTTGTAATACCATGTTTTGATGGGAGGAAAAGTTTTGACCAACCTCTTAAGGACAAAACAAAAGGTGAGAGACGGCTTTTGGAAAGAAAGAAGAGGGGGTTGAGCCTTAATGACATCTTGTCTGTTGTTGAACATTTTAAATTTAAAAAAGTATCAATATGAGTTATATCCTCTATTGTAGGACCCACGATTCTGGGTCAAGCTTAGGAAGCAAGAGTAAAATAATTTGTCTCACTATCTTATGTACCTAGTGAGAGTATAGTTTGAAAAACAGAAATGGATATTATGTGTGTCCTAGTATGATAGTTTTGTCTTTTTAGAACATAGTGTTTCTGATAGTGATCCTTCTGTTTCACTGAAAACATTTTATTATAGCAGAAGAAGTCCAAGAGAAATATAGTAAACACGTTTAGCACTATTATTTGGAGATTTAACACAAAAACTGAGAAAGAGAGGCAATTGGTTATATTTTGAATATGTTATATTCAATTCAGATGTGCACTTAGAGATTGTTTAAGTAAATTTACTTTGCATCCATTACTGTTTCCAGCCTATGGTCTGGGTCGGTTTTTTATTCAAGCTATATTTTTTCTACTTACGGCTTGCTAGGTCTGTTGTAGTTTCATATGCCTTATAATCTAACTTAAGACTTGGACAGACACAACATCCAGTCCTCGGCTGTTAATTTATCAATGTGAAAGGATAAACCCGTACTTCACCAATGATAAATTTTTCGGTTATGCCAGGAATCGAACCCGGGACCCTTAGCTCAGTAGGCAGGCACTCTACCAACTGAGCTAAGGTGTTGGATTGTTTAAGTAAATGTTAGCTATAATTATGTGAGTTTGCCACAAGAATATGTTTATGAGAAAGGTAATTTCCTTTTAAAGAAGTAAAAACATACATTTTATCATTATTATTATTGATTTGTTTAACAAAATGTTTTACTCACATCATTAAGTGTATTAGCAGCTTGCACAAGGTGACATTGCAAGCATCCTCTGATGAAAATCTGCAATTTGTCCAATTTGTGTAGACCATCGATAAATTCACTAGAAACTGAGAGCTGACCATAAGGCTGAGACTTAATGCGAGGCTTATCAAGATCTAGATTTTTGAGATTAAGGTAACCTGAAATCAGTTGGGGTTATTATCATATGCATTTACTGGAGGTTTAATTTTTTTCTCAAAATCTCTTTTTCTTATAATAAAATAAAAGCTTTCACTCAAGTCATAATCAGAAACTTAAAGTTATAAAAGTGCCTTTAGCCTGCAAATATATGTTTGTATAAAAGTTTGAATAAAATTTGGCTTGTTATATCAGTACTACCTAATATTTATTGATTGAAAAAAAAAGTTAAATTAACAAACAAATATTTTTAGCTTGGGGTTATCATATCAGGAAGAAATGTATTTTTTTTTTAAATATTAGAAAATATAAAAATGAAAATAAAATTATTTAATAATTGAGAAGAAATGTAAAGTTTTAGCTTCCTGTGGTAAGTACTGTTACATTTTATATTCAAGTGCAAATTATTGTTTTAAATACACAGTTAAGTTTATGTAAACTCATAAAAATTATTTTAAATATGTAAAGTAAGAAAAGGAGGAATGCTTCATTTAAAATATATGTAAGTGAGAAAAATGAGTGATATTAATTTTTTTTTTGTAAATATTGTAACAAATAATATAAACATGTTATTTTATATATACTAGTATGAATACATATTGATAATATATTCTTCAAGTCAATGTACCGATAATTAAAATGGTAAAGTGTATTCAAAATAACAATTTGATTAAATAAATAAGCTTATACATACCCAGACTTAAATTAATGGTAAGTTAAAGTTGTAAAGAAATAGGTAGTATATACCTAAGCTAGTCAAACGCTGAAGCAAAGAATGAAGACTTTTGTCTATATATTCAATGTCACTTTCCATTGAAATCTTATTATCTGTTACAGCCTGTCTGTAAGTAATTTTATTTTCTTGTAATTGATGTTGCTCTGATTCAGTTAGCTCTTGAGGATATGGCGGGGGCAAACTGCCTGATGTACAAACAAAAAATACTGGTATATTTGGAAAAACCTGGTTGAGTTTCTCAAGTTCACTAATATTCTGAAACATAACATAAATCAAAGATAGCATTTCAAAAATATACCAAATGTACTTTGCTTTGGAATTTTTGTTAGCTCAAGAAAGGGATAGGTGACTTAGTTTTGTGAGTGCAGTAATTAACTTTCGAGTTCTTAATTCCATAGAGTAGGTATTTTTATAAGATTTGACATTTAATAACAAAGCTGTGAGAAAAAGTATATTCTAGACAAAATACAGTATAAACAAAAACATGGATTTAAAATATGACTATTTACAAGTATGCACATATCTACATTTTATAAGAAATCAAAATCAAAAAATACATAATTGATTAACCCCTATGTTTTTATTTAGTGGTCAATGGACAATTTGTAGGTATTGTGAATGGATTTAGATACTATACTCTTCTACAAAGCTATTCTTCCTTTTTTTTTTTGCCCCACTTGAGATATATATAAATATAAATAAATATAATATTAACTATATATATGCTATATGCATACAATATAGGCTACAGTAAGAGTTCTTCAATCTACATTGTTAGCAAACCATTTGATCTCGAATAGGACATATCAATTACTTGAAATAATTGGGAAAGGGATGTATTTTATTCTTCATTCTATAAAGACCATTAGTATTAAGGGGTAGATTCAATTCCTGGTAAGAGTTAAAATTTTGTCTAGAGTTGGGTCAAATACACTATTTTTACAAATCCAAATTTCCAATCTGCCCTCAAATCCCGAATCTTGGAAAAAAATAATTAATATAAGAGGAAAAATTACAGACTAAAATAAAATATAAATAGTAACTAAATGTTAACATTCTTTCTTATAATCCATTAATTATAACATTCATACTGGTCTGGGGTTTGGTTAAGTTTATTATATAATTATTATAATTGGTTGTGAAACCCCAGAAGGCAGTATTAGAGTTCTATAACAAATTTTGCTTGAAAATTTAAGAATGTTTTTTAAAGGATTTGAGTCTTGAATCTGAAATGTTTTTGAATCCTCAAATCCCGAATATCATTAAGGATTCAAGGGATTTGAGGATTATAAGGCCCATCGCTAATTTTGTCATATATACAGGTCGGCAAAAAGTCCCTGGGCAACATTATATTCTATATTTTAACCTTAATGAATTGATTGATTAACATTATAGCTGATACGAGTGTCTATAATACAGACGAAAAAATTATAGCTAGTGTATAGTTGCATGATTATGCTAGAGAAGGGATAATCTTAGAATGTATACGAGCATGATTTTCACAAGAGGTTCAATAAGCCTGCCCAAACCATACCCTAGAACTTAGTATTGAAAGTGTACTTGATGTAAAATGTTCTTGCCATCCAGTAATATGAGAAGTGAGAACGTCATGTGGAGGCAGTGAAGGCATCATGCATCACCTAAAAAATCTTCTCGAAAGAGATCTTCTGACCGGGATTTCCCCCCAGTCCACAGTCAGAAAAATTATGAAACGAGAGTTAGTGTTTGTTTATACCAATTAAACTTTCATGTGTGAACGAGCTGTCCGATATGGATAAGGAAGCACATGAAGCTGCTTGCAACTCTCTTTTGTGATAATTTTCAACTTTTGATTTAAGAACGAACTTATTTTTTTTTACAAAGCAGGAATACTTATTTATGGTAAAAGGAACCCCAAATTTTTATGAAAGAATAGAACAATACCCTCCACACTTATATGGACAGCGATTTCTGCAAATAATCTTATTGGCCCATATTTTTTTTTACAAGTGTTGATCGCGTTGCTTACCTGACCATGCTTGAATAATGGATGATTTTACAGCTGTGTATGAGAGGAATTGCGGAGTCAGTAATTCTTCAGCAAAATGGAGTACTGGTACCCTTCGGGTAGGAGAATTCCTGAACAGTGAATTTAGTAGACGATGGATTGGACGTGGATCCGACATGGTATGTCCTCCTCAAAGTCCAGACTTAACAACATGTGATATTTCATCCTGGGGTATAGTGAAAGACAAAGTTTCCTATTTTCACTTACAAACGGTGTTAATAAAATGAAAACGGATATCAGAGATTGCTTCATCGAAATGTAGCCACCAACATGGAAGAAAATGTTCCAAAGAAAGTGGAGAAAAATCAAATTCTGTGCTGATAATGGAGGACAAAATACAGATATTAATTCAAGTTTTTTGCCAAGAGACTTTGTGTCCACCCTATACATATTCAAATACTTGACATTAAGAAAGTTTGTTTGGGTCAAGGCTTATTAATGATTAAGGGTCAGTTTTATTTTTTTATGTTTTAACACAGATAATATTAACTAAAATAGTAATTTAGAGGAAGTGCACCCACATAAACATGGAGAGAGGATGGGAAAACCAGTTTGAGAAATCAGTTTAGAAAAAACCATACTTATTACAACCGACCAGGATATCCCCATTAATGGCAACAAAGTGCTATGAGAATTTAACATCTTAGACAGCACAGACACCAGAGAGAAAAAGGTTCAGTTAATTTAAGAAACCTAAAAACATTTAAACATTTAAACATTGCCTCAATAAACACAACCTTTCCCTTCCAGTGAACCATTGCTAACACCTCTCATTTATTAAAACCATGAACTATCACTGCTATTTACATAAAATTTAATTTTTTTTAGTTAGCAAACTTGCTAAGATAAGACAATTAAATTGTGAGGTATCTTAAAGAGCTGAACCTTTTGATGATTATAAAAAACAAAGTTGATAATAGTAAACATACATATTCTGAAAGTGTATCTTCCTCCAGTGCATAAAGAAAAATAGGTAATGATTTGTTCAAATTTCTGTGTAGCATTTCTATAAATAGAGAAGGCTTGAGAGATTCACAGTCAGGTGGAATAACTACATGAACACTATCTCGCATTAGTGGATGAAATATCTGGACTTCAAGAACTGTTGAATGTTCTGGCCAAAGCTGAAAAAAATAATCAACAATTTTATGTTTAGTGAGCAAGAGAAAATTACATTTCTGAGGAAAACTATTTATAAATTGGTAATATACCTACACCCAGAGATTGCATCGGCCTCAATGACCGACTCACTAATGTGTAGTTATTATCAGGTACTGTTTGTGAGGTAAGACCTGAAACTTTTAGGGGCGCACAGTGTAAAAACAGCATGTATCTCTCTCTCTCTCTGCCCAGAATAGCAGAATTTCACCTCAACAACAGTACTTTCTGATTTCTAGTCTTGAAATTTGGTACAAAAAACCTAGTCCTTGATTTAGACAAATATTTTTAATCAAGACTTTGGTTTACTTATGAAATTAAGAAAAGAAAATTATAAATTAAATTGACTCATTTAACATTAAAAAAGAAGACATCTTTCGTAGTGTAAGAAATATTAAATGCATAATTTAGTTTTAAAAAATCTAGTTACTATCACATTTTTTGGGGATATACATTTTGAGTAATTTTCCATCCCAGAAAACAAGAACAAGTATTTCATGATCAGTTTAATATTGAAAGCTGCAATAATAAAGTAAATCATTATCTTGAGATTTTAGTTTTCTTTGTTTGTGAAGAACAGTTAATCAGAAAACATTTAGAATCCAACAATGTTTTCAATAGAAAGTAAAGTGAGATACAGAATTAATTTGTTGGTGTGAATATGTGAATAATATATGAAAGATTGTGACAGGAAAGTGATTCTTGTAAAGAAAAACTTTAAGAAATTTTGAATAATATTTTAAGAATACATATTTTTTTAAAATTGATATCATTCCTGATAAAATTATGGATGGATCTTGTAAATCATAATTAATAATTATATTTTTGTTTAGCAAAGAATTAAATGTAAAGGTTTTTTTACATGGCTAAAAATAATACTGTAAAGGTATTGTTAGAAGCTATTATGTGTTTTAAAATACGAGTATGATGTGAGATACAGAGTCTGATTAGAGTTGGATTTGAAATGTACCAATATATTAAACAAAAAGTGAGTCATAGTCATAAAGGTGCACATTTATAAAATGAAACCATTTTACTGTTTTGTTGAATAAATTAGCATTTTGGAATGAACTTTATCTATTATATCAAGAGTTTTAAACAATACCATTATAAATCCTTGTGGAATGGACTGAAAATAGAAACAATTTTGGTGTATGTGCAATTTACACTATGTGTAAACTTGGTGTAGTAGAATCTATGAAATGTCAACATAAGTTATTATATTTATTTAGCACCGCTTCTTACTACCCGTTCAGGTTATACGCTTAAGTTATTATAATTATAGCTTATGTTACTTCTATGTGGTTTGTGATTATTCTGAGTCCATTTGGTTTTATATGATCAAGATAAAGACTTAGTATACTCTCATATTGAATTTAATATTTAATATTGACTCATCTGTCATCTTCCAAGTAACATTCCCAAGTGCGTTTCAAATTATCCCTTACCAAAATGTATAAGATACTTCATGTGCCACTTTAAAAACTCACTCTTTCATCACATTCTGATCGCCTTAAATCATCTTCAGGAAGAGTAGTCCAAGGTTTTTCATTCACATGCAGGTGTTCCACAACTTCAAATTGCTGTCCCAATGTTAAAGCTATATGGCTTGTAAGCCCATACTGGATACGAATCCACCTCCACAAGCTGCCCCCTAGAGGCAACAATGCTTCGCCTAGGAGAGCATTTACCAAGCAAGCTTTTGCATTACAACTTTGCCCTAATACAACCAAGGCAGGGTGACACTCTAGAATTCCAGCGATTTTTTCCAAGGCTGCTATCGTCAAAGCATGCTCTCTTTCTCCTACCAAATTAACAAACAGAATAAATTGTGATTTATTTACTTGTACATATTGAAGACCAAATATGGTGATTTTTAGTGTGTAAAAATAGTGCCATTAATGATATTTAAGATTCAATATAGAAATATTTTTTTTGAAAGAAACATTTAACTCCTTGAGAATGTTTTAGTAACTCTATTTCCTTTTAAAATACATTAAATGAAATTTAACAAATTCCTTTGGTTCTTATTGGGACATTTCAAACATTTACTTCTTGATCTCGTTTTCCAAACAAATATTCTAAATGCTCAGAGACTAAATAGAGCACAATTAGAGTTCTGGTTCTTTTGGATTAGAATTCAGAAGGTATATTACTATATAATGTATTTAAGTCTTTCCAATAAATATATTTAAAGGGTTATATATGTTTGCCTTAAAACATTATTTTAGGCTCAACTTATAATGTAAACAATTTTAAGCCAATATTCACACTTTTAATGCAAAAATTTTAAATGATGAAACTTTCTTCATGTTCCTAATCTTCAGGAACACCAAATTACATTAATGGGTCCAAAGTGTTGCTAGATAGCTTATATTTTTAAATTATTTTCCATATATATAGATGTAAAAAATACGAAAAGTAATTAAATATTAAGCTTTTAATATCTAAAACATTCATTGAAGTTATGTGGTATATCAATGGTCTGGGATTATTAAGTTTGTCATATCATTATGTATAGCTAAGCTAACAATAAGTAGTATAAGAGCTCTAAAACAAATTCCAAATACGAATTTTGATTAAATTTTTTTTTTCAAAATCTCAAATTAAATATTTCCTTAATTCTTGAATTTTAAATTTATTTCCCACCCCTAAAATTAATATATTTTAATTTAATGGCTTATCATTATTTATTCTAAACTTAATTTTCAAAAATGCTATATTTTTAAAGACTGCCTCTGAGGTCTAGTGATCAGAGTTCCTGGCTACAGATACAGAAGTCCCAGGTTTGATCCTCAGCGCTTCCAAAATTTATCTGTGAAGCAGTGGGTCCGGAATGGGGTCAAACTCGGCTTCATGAGAACAATTGAGAAGCTACTTGAATAAAGATGTAGCAGCTCTGGTTTAGAAAACTGAGATTAACGGCTGGAGGGCTCATTGTGCTGACCAAATGACACACACTATCCACAAATGTTAGCACTATCATTGCTAATGGTGCCGGCTGCTCTGTAAATTTAACTCTTGTAGATTCAAACTTTTTTTTATATCTATAATAAATATTCAACTAGGAGAAATACAAAGAATATTAATATATGGTATGTGTCAATATTTTAAGAGTATTATCGACATGTCAATAAGAATCAAAGACCCAATCAATTTCTTAATTTTTTTAAAGATGCACAATATTTTCCTTCTTACCCTATTAAAATGAATATTTTTACAGTCCTCATAGTCTATGATGCATTACAAATTGTAAGATGGTCTATTTAAAAAAAGTACATGTTCCAGATGGAAGATATTTTACTAATATTTATGGCTTACAAATTTGCCAGTAACTAACTGAAGCAATGACTAGAGCTAAGTTTGGTTCCAAAATCTATGTTAATGCTTAAATGTTGTCTATAACACCCTTCCTTGCTTATTGCTTACATAGTAATTCTGGATATTTACTAAATGTATTACAAATCTAAAGTTGGTAAGTACTAAAAAGAACGAGTAATACATATTTCTATTGATATTGGTTGTTATATTTGGCTTACAAGGTTGTTCCAGCATATGATTCAATAAACTTATTATTAAAAAACCAAACAAGTGATATAAGTTTTTTTAATAAAATATTACACGTGTTTGAGCCTTATAATAGTTTGTAGGTTGTGTCCATTACCGAAAAAATAGAAATCTACTATAATGAAAAATATAATAACTCATACATCCAGGGGAAGATATTACCTGATGTTATTTCATCAAGACATCGATTTGTTTCTTTCAAAATACGCCGAAGATGACTACAATTTCTTGAGAACTTTCTAAATTCATGCGGAAGTTCGCTGACCATCTTTAAGTTGTTTCACAACCAAAATTACATTTAAAATATATCAATACTTGATAACGTGTAGTCATAGTTACTCAATCATGACAAAATTAATTTCTCTTGACAAAAACAGCATCATCTGTAAACATACCGGTAGGTGTCAATATTGTACTATAAAACACCCCTTTTCACAAACTTAGACAAACAATATTGTTTCTAACCCTTATTATTAAGGTTTACAGTTGATTCTAACAGGAGGTGTGTAGACAATCAACATTTAAAAACCAAATACAATTTGAGACCAGCAGAGTTGTGTGTTCATAAGCGTGCTTTAATCTTGACAGAGAAGTTCAGATCCATTTTGTTGAATGTTTATAAAAGTAATTTTAAAATATAATTATGGATGGATGAATGAAAGCCTCTGCAATAATTTTATCTACTCATATTAGGCCTGTTTTATTAGATTATATAGTTTAAGGTACTTAAAGTCAGAATATAACACTTAGGCATTCTAATAAATTTAAAGAATGAAAACTGGTATTAAGTTTAGGTTGTGTTGATTGTCTTTAAAATTATATTTACTACATAAATAAAATAAATTTATATCCACCCTGAAGGTTTTTTGAAATTCAATATAAGATTATTAACAAATATAGTTTATATATTTAAAAACATATAGGTAACAGAACCATTCTAAATAACATAACCCTGCGAAAGTTTCAAGTTGACAGTTTAGAGGCATTTCAAATTGACATTTTCTAATTAAAACTCTAAGGTGATTTTCCATGAATTTATAGGCCATTCAATAATAAACTTAATAAAGCATTGAATTTCATATCTCTTAGAGATAATTTTTATTTGCATAAATAACTAGGCCCTATATGTATATAATAAAATGTAGGGATGTGAGATTGTGTATTTAAAGTATATAGTTCAAATAAAATATTTACCTGCAGTTAAAAATATATAAATTATTGACTTTGAAACTGTTACTAAACCACTACTAAACCACAACTAAACCACAACTAAACCAGGAACGTATTGTGTAAATAATTTACAGCAAAAGCTTATAAACACACATAAAAACTAAATTTCAAGGATATGTGTGAAAAACAATTACAACTAACAAATTTAATCATTACATTGGAGGTGTTGCGAGTACACTTCAAAGTAGACCAATGGAAAAGGGGGAGCATAACAGCACAAGAGGTTGCAACCCCCTATGGTATAAGAGGGAGAGAGAAAAGGGAGTAGCATGCTGAGAGCTCACTTTAACAGCACCCTTAGATATAAAAGCAAGTTAAAAAGGAAATGAGTATGTGATTACAGTGAGAATACAGTAGAGTGCCGATAATTCATATTAATTGGGGATCGACTCAGTTTGGATTATTGATATGTCCAGAGTTTCGAAAATACACTAACTATAAAAAAAAGCATAGATGGGATACTTAGGAAAACTCAGTGTTAAGGTAGAAACATTTTCACTTTATTTAAATAATGAACTTACATTTTTTTTTGTTGCTAATATCACAAATTCTGAAGGAATATAATAAGGGAAATATATATGAATGAAAAAATTCTTTAATTTTTTTAACAAGGTTTGAAGTGGGTTTTTTGGCTGCCAACTCTTTGATATTGATATCATTGTGGTTATTTTTTTAAATAGTGTTTTTTCTTGATAATTAGGATTATCCATGATCTGAATTTTTGACGCCTGAATTAATGCTCTACTGTACTAGGATTTTTTTTAAAAATTTTAGTGCTAGGCATTTCAGTTTTTAGCAAGACACACTTAGGAACTACCCACGTGACACACCACAATATTTATGGAGGCTGGGCGCTTTCCCTTCGTTGAATAGATTAATTGAATGAATAGATAAATAGAAAGCAAACTTTTGCAAATTCTCACAGAATCCTGGACACAGGTTTGCAGAACCTCCGTATTCTGCGGAACCTTGGGTGGGAATCACTGGGGTACATATTAGATACTTTCTCTTAAGTCAATGGTTCTCAACATCCTTTAATCCTTTAATTAAAGACCCCTGGGAAAATATTCAGACCCTCTATGGAACCTCAGTCATTTACACTTTCAACCCTTTATCAGGATATAAAACAAGTTCATCTTTGAATCAAAGGTTATTTTGTATCTTTTTTTTTACATCCTTTATTTCGACTCACAAGGCTAATATGATAGTTTAAAATCTCACTGAACAAAATTAAAGTGAAAATTGATTGCTTGAATTTGATTCATGAATTCTTGGGCAAGTAGTCAACAGAAGCACTTTCTGATTTTCTTCTTCTGAGTTTTGAACAATGACTTCTTTGTATCAGCTATCTAGTCTATTGCAAGAAAGATAGATACCTTCAGACCATTCAACCATCAATTAGGGTTGATAAATATTGACTGTAAATCTTATGATATACGTTAATAAAATTATCGTCATACATTAAAATGTTCTAAACTTATCAAATTTATATAAAAGAAAATGATCTAAATATTATGAACAAAAGAACATGTATTACCTGCACCAGCGGGTGTAATTCTTTGTCTTGCTGATTTGCCAGATATAGGGACATAAAGGGTTCAAATCCTGGTTGGGTGCACCAAGATTTATTTCTATCTAAATGGTCCCCCACAACCTCACATGAGAATGTGTACATTCTACATTCCTAATCTTCATATTATTTGGATCAGGACCATATTAAAATTAGATTGTAGGTAAATTCTAACAGGAATATTGTAATTTTTGTAATTAGCATAGTTTAGCACTAGGGTTATTTAGTTGATTTATCCAAGGGATCGGAATGAAGAGGATAGTTCAGTAGATGGGAAGCTGCATTAGGATGGAGGGATGGGAAAACTGCTGTGATATAAAACACAAACACATGCATATAATTATCCCCTCTGCATCACACCTCTCCAATTTCTCTAGTAATGATGTTCAGTTGCTAAGCAAATTTAAGACCTTAGATTGTGTGTCCAAGAGTGTGAGTGCATTCTACTTCTAAAACAAGGATTTCTACATATTCTGTAGGCTAATGTGTCTAACTTTTACAAGAGAGTCACAAAGTACAAAGTGAGTGTGGAGCCTATTTTGAATCTGACTTTGGCAAGTTCTTGAAACCTACCTCGAAAACTTTAGATAGTAACAGCCCTGGCTAACAGAGTAAACATATTTTTCAGAATAATTCTATAAAAATAATAAATGACACAGGGTACTGTTTTGGGGACTTTATTTTTATTATCTATGACATTAGCCTTCAAATCAGTTTAGCTTATCTAATAAAATGAAGTTTTTTTGTAGACGACGCTTTATCTAAGTTTGGCCTATGCCAGTGGTTCTAAATTACTTCTCATCAAGGGCCACAATTATATTTTTTATCATGGATCAGGCTAGAGGGTGTGAAAACTTAATTTGATAAATGTACTAAAAACTAAAACTAAGTACTTCATAAAATTATAACCATTACTTTTATTTTAATAATTATAAAAGTTAATATATAAATCATAAAATAAACCTTAAGTTATCAGG
Source organism: Timema bartmani (assembly GCA_902151455.1). Taxonomy (NCBI): domain Eukaryota; kingdom Metazoa; phylum Arthropoda; class Insecta; order Phasmatodea; family Timematidae; genus Timema; species Timema bartmani. Next base: position 32,616 of record CABFWB010006485.1, read on the forward strand.
AAACTATTGGGGTATGGTGTAAAACAGTTTTGTTGGGTCATACACAAATATACTTTTTTCAGTTTAGTTATTTACCTCGGGCCAGACTGACATTATTCGCGGGCCGCCTAATGAGAACCACTAGCCTATGGTAATGTGGTGAATCAATACAAGAAATATAAATAAATGTTTAAATATATTTAAATTATTTGTATATTACTAAAAAATATAATTATAAATAAATAATTATAAAAAGGTATGTGTATAC